>CACRXK020006414.1:13061-25290 GCA_902702795.2 Paramuricea clavata | reverse complement strand
GAAATATAAATTTGTCGGAAAAATTGAAAGTATTTTGAGCGTATATTTTTGTGTGCTCGCGGTTTTGTTTTCATTTCATCGCCTAATGATTGAAAATATGCATGGATTTCGAATTAGCCATGTATTTAAATGGTTTTTGAATTGAAATCGTGGCAATTACGGCCTCGATTTGCCATGTGACAAATGGTGTAACGGTCTAAAAATATTTCGTATTTTATAAGTCATCAAATGCTTGAAAAGTATTCAGATTTTAATGAACAGTTTGATATTGCTGATTTGCTGGTATTTTGAAGTTCGCATTTAAAAAAAATTTTAAGTATGGCAAATGGAATTTTTCCAAAATACGAGCTTAATGCTAGACCGTACATCGTGTTTCTTACTAATGTGGGCTAATGATGTTTGGGTGTGATTGTGGTATCGTTTTGCTTCATTAGCCAAAACATGGACTTGCAGAAACGCTCATATTATGAATATTAATAATCCCATATAAACTCAAAATGAAATTTAGTAGGAAACTAGGCGAGCTCAGGTACCCTGGCTGGCTTGCCCCATACAAACAGCCCCTAGGGGCAATGACATATTTTTTGTAGCTGCTGGTAGTCCGGGGCTTCAGATCAGACACTGTTCACCCCTGAGATCATGGGTTTGATCCTCACGGCACAGCCATAACATTTCTGTGCAAAGAGTAAAACCATCTACGTCCAATTACAGTCGAACCTCTATTAAGCGGCCACCCTAGGGGATCGGCTTTGTGGCCGCTTAATAGAGGTGGCCGCTAAATAGAGGTACGCAAATAATAGACCCTGGGCGTAGTCAATGCTTTTGAGGTGTAAAGCTGTTGAGGTGTAAAGTGGCATACATGTGCATGTTAAAACATAATTTTTAAGCCTTATTTTACAAATAAAGCAAATTGGCTCGACTTTTATTTTTGGCTCTCTTGACAAGGTGTTGCGCCAAGTAAATCCTGCAGGCTTGCCGCTTAATAGAGGTAAAAATTGACATAAAACATCATTTGGGACCACTCAAACCACTAAAACCCTGATATTTGTAACTAACATACCCTAATTGTAACATTTTGTAGACAAACAACAACGTATCTGATCTGGAAGAAAATTTTCAAGGAATAAATATCAATGACGAAAAAGAGCAAAAACCCAATATGCAAGAGGTATACTGAAATAAATATTAATGTTCAGCTTTCAATTCCAAAACATTTTGTAGTGACTAATTTGGTCTTGGCGGACCGATCATTTTTAACCCATTTATGACCAGCACTCTCCAGGGTGTCCACGGGCCTTGAAAATCCTGGAAAGTCCTTGAATTGGAAAAACCTCCAGCTATGCCAACAGTAATGATTTTAATTACTGAATAAAGTGGGGCAAATCCGTGCCATTTTCAAAGATTTTTCCCAGTTCTAGGTCCTTGAATTTACTGAAAAAGAGCCTTGAAAGTCCTGGAAAAGCCCTTGAATTCCACCTTCACCAAAGGGTGGACAACCTGACTCTCATGTAAAATTGACGAATTTAGGTTGCCACCATATGACAACCTGTTGCTCAAATATAATCATGTCATAACCCTTTGGGTGGCAATGTGCCCAGATGCACCCTACTTTGTTATTTTACTCTGTCTAACACCAGAAATTTTACTCATCCCTAGGGGAGAGTGCTGCCCCTCAATAAGTTAATCAGATTATCTGCCCTTGCATCCGTGAGTGATTTTGATAATATCTTTACCACTAGATTGCACCGACGGCAAAGAATCTTTGGCCAGATGGAGACGAAGAAGGCGATGGAAATGGCATCTTTCATGGCGAACCTTGGGATTCCAACACACTGCTGCCGTCCGTACCTCGAGTTACATCTGAACATGCAGTCTCGCAGCCGATCAACATGGCTCGGCCTGTTAACGCTCGCAACTACAATGGTGTTGAACAGCATGGCGTATTGTCACCACGCTCAACAGATGGTGTCGGCATGAGCGTTGCAGAGTTCGTTCTTGGGTCATCACCTGGCGTTGGCGATATTGAGGCACAGATAACTAAAATGAAAGCTAGGATGGTAAGAGCTGTTTCAGATTAACCTGTTGAGCTGCAATACACTGAAATGTGCACACTACTTTAAATGTGCTGGCAGCACTCATTGGGTTAAACCCAGACCTACAAATTAGTGCTCTTTATGATCAGACATATGACCAATGTAGGCTGGTCAAATCTCCAATTATAATTATATTCCAGGGTGTTTTGCTATTTGAAAAGGGAGTTTTGCTATTTGAGAAGGGAGTTTTGCTATTTGAAAAGGGAGTTTTGCTATTTGAAAAGGGAGTTTTGCTATTTGAAAAGGGAGTTTTGCTATTTGAAAAGGGAGTTTTGCTATTTGAAAAGGGAGTTTTGATATTTGAAAAAAAAGTTTTGCTATTTGAAAAGAAAGTTTTGCTATTTGAAATGCCAATCTATTTTACTCTGCCTAATGCCAGAAGATTTTACTTGTCAGGAGGAGAGTGCTGCCAAATTGGATTAACCTGTTGAGCTGCAATACGCTGAGTTCATTAATCCATTGAGTCGCAATGCGCCCCAGTGCGCCTTAAGCTACGTTTACACGCTGCGATTTGTCGGGCCGATTTTGGTAAATAATCGATGCCCCTTCTTCGACATTTAGCAATTTAAACGTTCAATTGAAGCTGTCCGCTCTCTCATCTGTTTATATTATAGTTTTCTGCGTGCGAAAAGTTTTCAACAACTTTACAACGGAAGAAAAATCGTTGAATCGTGAGAAAAATCTGTGATTTTGTTACAGATTTTTCTCCTGATTTTGTGAATCGCAAGGTGCTGATGCGAGTACTCACGACAGTTTATTTACATACAGCGAGCAAAATCGGCCCGACAAATCGCAGCGTGTAAACGTACCTTTACTTATTTTTTTACATGTCTAAAGGCTGATTTCCACTGTTGCATTTTTCTTTTTCATACGTACGTATACGCACGTAAAACTTTAAATCCATTTAAATGTTACTTATGAAATAACCAAATAAATAAAGCAACAGAATTCAGTGTTCCGCAAGTTTTAGTATGCATTTGTTAACTTATTTGTAAAATATTTAAAAAATAGAAGGATTCCAAGTTTTACGTGCATGTACGTGCGTACGAAAAATGAAACCACAGAGTAGATAAGACATACAGAGACGTAACTGACCGTTGTAAACACTGTGGAAGATTACGTTATCATGTACCCACTTTTTCTCAGGCGACCGGGCGAAAAATGATCAACTGCGCGTGCTCAGCAAGTTTAAAGTGAGTCGTCATCAGGTCGTCATCCAATCAGATGCATGCATCTAGTAACTTGCCGAGCACGCGCACAAAAAAAGTGGGTACACTAGTTACGTCTCTGTATGTCTCTACTCTGTGACGCAACAGTGGAAATCAGCCTTAACGCCAGACGATTTTACTCATCAATGGGGAAGCTCTGCAGCTTAATGGGTTAAACCTATCATATAGAATGTAAAAACAATTTATAATGTTAATTTGTTGCCCTATTTCCAACCTCAGAATCAGCCAGAAAAGGAAGAGAAAGAGTTGAAACCAGAAGTCTCAATTGGCAACCAGGTTGAACATGTGAGGTCGCCATTTGAGGACGAGACTGCCGAGGAAGTGAGAAGCGTTTTGAAACGAGAACAGAAGAACAACTCCCCACAACCTGTGCCAAGAGCACTCGCTGATGAGAAACCTCCACTCACTTTTAGGTACGTATTTTCGAGCGGCTTTGCTATAGGGTGAGGCGGTTAATCGATAAACTGAAAAACCAATGTCTTTTGAAAACCGATTCAACCAGTGTTGTCCCAACCAAAAAAATGGAACAAATTTGGAAAAACACTGTTTGAGACCTGCCTTTCAAACAAAAATATTAACCTCAAAGATGCTGGTCGTGTGATCTGCTAAAATCTAGCAGATTTCTAATTAACTATCTTGGATTCCTTTACGACAATCATACAAAATGCAATATAAAAATAATACAAATATCAAATATTTATTGACCTCATCTTGGATTGCTAATTAAAAATCTGCTAGAATTTAGCAGATCACATATATGACCAGGGTCTTTTCTCCCTTCGCCAAGAGGAAAGACCCTGGATACGAGGTTGTAAAAACATGAGAAAATAGTACACCTTACAGTGACTTACTGCTTACGTATTTAGGCAGTACCATTAATACAAGTGTTTTTAAAACTAAAGTCTTGATAATGTAGCATGAAATTTAATCCAACTGTAGAAAATTTTGACACAAGTTATATAAATTGTTTTCTTTCCAGACAGTTTTCGGTTTTTACCTGAACCACCTCGCTCTATTTACATATTACTCTAATATCATACCGGTACTCATAATATCACAAGGATTAGTGTCATCAAGAGGAGATGCTGGCATAAAATAACACAAAAATATCAAACTACTGTAGCATTTACATGACTTCAACATCAACACACTTCCTTAGATCCGCTTCCAGAATGTGTGATCATGTGATGACATCACATCATTTCATATTACGTCATTCAACAGCTTGTTGCTGCGTCATTGGAAGTGCATGAGTCATTGGTGTGTGACAGTATCATACCTCCATGTGTGTGTTTTCATGCTTTGTGTTGTGTTAAACATCTCTGAAATGTTTCATTGATGATTTGACTTTGTTATTACACATGGCCAACTGCACTGGAGACATTTTAAATAGCTTCAAAAACAAAACTAGAAAAATGAAAAACTTTACTTGTCAAGGCCAAGGGGAGACTGCTGTGTGTCTACTGTAGTTAACCCATTAAGTTCCATTGCACCAGGGCTGTCCTACTTTATTACTTTACTCTGTCTAATGACAGACAATTTTACTTGTCAAGGGGAGAGCGCTGGTACTCAATATGCGTTAAACTTTTTGAAGCCCATTTGAAAAATTGCAAGGAGGCAATTTGCAAGAGAATTTCTCCATGTAGCTGTAATGAGCAAAACATTTGCATAATGTCAAATAGAATAATGTTTTGCTTTTTAGCCATTAGTATTCAGGGGTTTTTTCCGGGATTTTTAGGACCGTAAAACGGCTCCAAAAACTCAATTTTGAATTGAGTTTTGAAACTTAATCTTCTCAACCAGTATTCAGTGCAGTAAAAATGAAGTTAAATTCGTGACGTGTGCAAATTAGTTTTCAGTTGGAAACCCGACAATCAAGAAAAAATGGCTGGAATTCATTTCACAACACAAGAAAAACAACGCATTTGCCATCTTTAACCAGTTTATAGTGTCCCTTAGTTAGTGACCCTGCTTTATTTAACACATTGCGTCTCAACTACACTTGTTGGGTACAGGTGTCAGCCTCCCGCAGCTGCCTCACACCCCCAGCTGTTGAGCTAAATTCAATCTTCTCTGGGTTTTTCCTGGAAAAAACCCCTGGTATTTTGTGTTACGGTGGCAAGCGTTTAAACATGTGTTATATTTACGAATTTTCGCACGGCTTAGTACGTTTTCATATTTCCATATCAAAATCATGCAACGGGACGTAAAATAACTTAATTTAACAAGAATACTTAGCTGTATAAACTGTAAAGCCCTTGGACAAATGAGAATGAGAATTGGCTGTCACGAATTGTTATAGGGGACATTTCAAAGCTCGATAGATTAACAAAAAAAAAAGAAAGCCAGGTTTGATGAGTGTTCCAACTATGTTTTAACTTAAATAGAATAGATGTTAGTGTTGGGAAGGCATTAAGAACAGCTAACTAAGATCGTGTGACTGCCAACTCTTATTCTTGTTTCATCCGGGCTCAACAACAGTATGCTTACAACAAATAACAATAGTTGGTGTAAAGACGAGGAGGCTTCAAAGCCACATATAACTAACATCTTAACTTTTGAACGTTTACATTTTCACCAGCCGTACACCAGGCAGTCGGCAGTCGTCACCAGCAGAACAACAAGCGTACAACGACATGGCACAACCAAACCAAGTCCCTGCCACGAAACCTTCGACCCCCATCAAACCACTAACCAAGGTTGACGTCACTGACCCCCTCATGATGGACCCGTTAGAAACGAGCAGCTTCGATAGTTTCCCAATGAATTATGGGAATGCTCAGCAAAACGAGATGATTATCGGTGGGAACTCGTATTTCAACGGTCAGCCGGTACAAGTGGTGACTTCGCAACGCTCCCAGCAACAGATAGCAATGGCTGCCCAACAACAGCAACAGCAGCAAATGGGGCTGCAGTCCGCAGCTTACCCTGGGAATTCATATTTCATCGCAGCTTCCCCCACGCAAGACCCCTACGGGGGTGTCCCCCTCGCCACTGTCCCCAACCCCGGTCAAGCACAGCAGGTAGTGCACCCACAGTATCAAGCAACGTACAACACGGTGCCGTGGGGTGTCTACCAACCCTCTAATCCAGGACAGTTTGTGCAACAACAACAACCGCAACTTCTGAGAACAAGTGCTTCAGGTCGTCCACCTGGAAGCGAAGTTATACCACAACAGGTAGGTTGGCATGGGTGGGGGAATGAGTTGAAAGACTGATTTAACCATAAGCCGCAACGAACATAAAATTGTTTAACTTAATGTAAAAGCATTTTATAGCTGTGTTGTGTTTACCAGAACGTATTTGCTTGATTTACTTAACAAAGACATGAATATGAAATAGATGTTCAGCTAAATTTGAAAGTTTCGATCGAATTCATTTTGGTCGGACATTTTTTCCGGACATTTTTTGAACATTATTTCAGGCTCTTCGGGGTTACGGAAGCTGAAACAAAAATTTATTCTCTCTACAGCAAAATACCTTGTCTCTTGGTAACTACCAGCTTCTAGCAGCACCCGGGACCTCACTGAATCTCAGCAATGCTTACTACGATCAATCTGGCAATGTCGTAGTTGGAACAGCCCAAGGTCTTGCTACGGCACAGCTAACCAACCAGTTAAGCCAACCAGTGCGCATGATTCAACCCTTGGTTATCAACGATGTGGGTCAAGCTGGTGGTCGGGTGGCCAATACTCCTAACGGCCTGAGATTGTTCAGTCAACCCCAGGGACAACAGCAACTTACAGCAATTGGAAACCAAGGATCTTTGGGGTACCTCACACAAACCTCTGCTGGCAACGGCATGTCGGGTTTGCAACTTAATGGTGGCGTCATCAGTAATGTCGGAGGGACGTCTGGGACTCTAGGGAGTATTGGTGGAGGCGGAGGTCAACCCGAGGGACTCATGAGTGATCTAACCCGACGTCAACCTATACCAATCTATGGTACATCCAGTTCACTTGGTAGTCTATCTGTCAATTCACAACCACCATCCCTTGGTATTCCAGAACTTCAGACACCACCATTGCCCAGTGGATTTCACGTTGGTAGCCCTATTGGTAGTGGTATGCCACAGTATCTACCATCAACTGCCCCTGGCAGTGATCGCAAATACACCAATGCTCTAAATGGTCTTTCCAGTGCGGGCTTATACAGTGGTAGCCCGTTATCGTCAAGCACCTTCCGTGGGAGTCGTCTCAAAGAGTCAACCCGAAGTAGACTGCTCGAAGATTTCAGAAACAACCGTTTCCCCAATATTCAACTTCGAGACCTGGCCAATCATATCGTGGAGTTCTCGCAAGACCAGCACGGATCCCGGTTTATACAACAGAAACTTGAACGCGCCAGCCCGAACGAAAAACAAATGGTTTTTAATGAGATTCTTCCGGCTGCCTACAATTTGATGACGGATGTGTTCGGGAATTATGTCATACAGAAATTCTTTGAGTTTGGAAACCGAGAACAAAAGCAACATCTCGCGAACTGTATACAAGGTCACGTGTTGCCACTAGCGTTACAGATGTATGGATGTCGTGTCATACAAAAGGCGTTGGAATGTATTCCTGCCGACCAACAGGTAAATTATGACCAATTTAAGATTTCTGTGATGTTATTCTGAGTGTATATCCACACCGGGCGAGCTTGAGAAATATGTCCGGCTACGGTGGGAATCGAACCTACGACCTTTGGAATACTAGCCCGAAATATCACTTACTCGAACCCACCTGACCGCGTAACTCAGTTGGCAGAGCATTGATTGAGCTAGTATTCCAAAGGTCGTAGGTTTGATTCCCACCGTGGCCGGGCATATTTTTCAAGCTCGCCCGGTGTGGATATACACTCAGAGTAACATCACAAGATTATTCCAAAATTTGCAATTCCTGGAGAAATGACTGATGTGTTACCTAAATGTGAACACAGACAATTATGTCTTCATTATTTGTATAGGTAGTATAGTATGGTTTCGAGTACAATTTGGAAAAAAACATGCGCGGTAAAAGCATTGCCATTGATGAAATATTTTTATTTTGTTTGAACCAATAGAAAGAACTCGTGAGAGAACTGGATGGTTATGTGTTGAAATGTGTAAAAGATCAGAATGGGAATCATGTTGTTCAGAAGTGCATTGAGTGTGTTGATCCAGGCTATCTGCATTTTATCATCATTGCTTTCAAAGGACAGGTATGGTTTGCGGTTACATTGTGTAAATTGACTTAGTGAAGCTTGAAAACACTCATAGTATGGCTTTCTGTGATCGCAATGACGTCGTCACTTTGACTCGTGTCCTCAATCCAAGATGGCGGACAGCTCATTGCTTTCCATGTTGCTTTCAATCGAAATATTTCAAGAATCAAGCAAGATGTGATAATTCTGTAACAATATTTTATAGATAATTTTAAACGTTCTTTCAAGTGAGACAATGGCCATTTTTTTAAGAGCGAGAGCTTGTTTATATTTTCAAAATGCGCCGCTAAAATCGGCCAAAAATGAAGCGTTCATATATGTGGAGAATTTTATCCCAGTTGAGGTGACCTCGCCTAGCCGCGCTTGCTCGTCTCTGACATGAACACATAATCATTTTATCAGCATCAAAAATGGCATGCGAGTCTCCCTTGGATGAATCTCCAGGTTAACTTGGCTCTTGTGAACCTTACTCTTACTAATGCTGCCAATTCTCTCAGGTTGTAACGCTATCAACACATCCCTATGGTTGTCGTGTGATACAACGTATCTTAGAACATTGCAACCAAGAACAGACCTCGCCAATCTTGGATGAACTGCACGATAACATTGAACGCTTGGTACAGGACCAATATGGTAATTACGTAATACAACATGTCCTGGAACACGGCACGTATGAAGATAAGAGCAAGATAGTGATGCAGCTCAAGGGAAATATCGTACTGCTGAGTCAGCATAAGTTTGCAAGGTATGTAGCCTGAGGAGTGGGGTGGGGTAATTCCCTTTAGACCATATACGAGTGTAAGAGCCTTACCCTTTCAAGTCAGTGAAATATTTATATTACATGCAAAAATATGGACCAATAATGAATTTTGAAAACTGGCCAGAGTTTGTTTTTTTATTGTGAGCAGAAACTAATTTCGATTTTCAATTGTTTGTAGTAATGTTGTGGAGAAGTGTATCACGCATGCGTCAAGGCCTGATCGTGCAATTCTTATCGAGGAAGTCTGCAATAGCACGGATGGGTATGTAGCGAAATAATATTTAAACACATTTGCAATTAGGTCTTCGGGAAATTTTCCAAATGGCGACGTGACGTAGTGCATATTGAAGAGAATATTGTATGCAGTATTTTAAATCTTTATGCTGTGTCATTTTAAGGTAAGGTGATTCGAATAACACTAATCTATGTACATGTCTGGGTGTGTTTATCAGGGCTTTCAGGTTCATTTTTGGTAAGCGGTTTTAGTGAGAAAGTGGGCGGTTGTCCGCAACGAAAGAATCATTTCACTAATGACAATATTACAAGTGTGGTCGTCCTGTTTGCTCGCTTTTTTATTGGTTTGCAGTATAAGCGATGTTAGTTAAATATGCAGTTCAAGTTTGGCTGACTTGTTTTTTAAATAGATCTGTTTATATTAACTTAAGAAAATGCTACAAAACACCATGCATTATTGGATGAATGCGATTTAGAAAAGATTTACCAAAATGTTTCCAAAATGACTCCTTAATTCCATTCAATATTATTCTCAAAGAAAGTTGAATGAGCGATACAGGGGAGGTTTACCATTGTAATTGCAGGGAAAGCCTACACATGCAAAGACTTGCACGCATGTTTTCACTCCGCCGGCTTGTCCAAATTGTACAACGATGCAAGGCCAAAAGCGGCTTTGTATTTCTTTTCCAAAATTGGAAGTCCAACGCGACGTGCGTGCGCACAACATGGCGGTCGTTAGCTTTTTGCCAGGATTTCTTCTGAATTAATATATGGCGATATTTTCTCACCAAGCTAGTTTTATTTCCATTGCAGACCTCAGAGTGGCTTGTTTAGCATGATGAAAGATCAGTTTGCAAACTATGTTGTCCAAAAAATGATCGATGTTGCCGAGGCACCTCAGAGAAAACTACTTATTGTCAAAATACGACCTTTTGTCGCAACACTGAAGAAATATACCTATGGAAAACACATCTTGGCCAAGCTTGAGAAGTACATGATCAAACCTGGCTTGGAATACTCGCCATTTGGGACCACGTTGCTATGATAAAACGTTATCCCCCGGGGGTGCCACCCTATCTGTGGGAGAAGGGGTAATTCATTTACAGGGGGCCCCCCAAGTCGGTCAGTGCATAGCTATTGACCTACACTGTGTACAACGCGAATATAGTAGCATATTTTTAAGACATGGCACAGTTTTTATTCCGTATATAGAATACCTGTGTTGAGTATATATAAATTCCAGTTGTATGTTTGTATCTAGACAGCGTGTATTATGTGGGTCAGTGATTTTTAGACTCTGATTACAACTCGCCCATCTTTGAAAAATTTGTATCTAGTGTAAGAATGTGAATATGACACGGTCATGTATAGATTATATTATATAGATAGCGTGTAGAGACTGCTAAAGGAGCGAAAATCTTTGGTTTCTAATATGAAGAATTAACACGTGATTACCACGTGGTTTACATGTGATTCACACGTGGCGAACTCGTGATTTCCACGTGATGAACACGTGTGAGTGAGAAGTCAAAATTCCTTCATTTGACATATAAAGAAAAGTTCAAGAACAGAAAAATATAAAATTAGCTATATATTATTAAATTTTAACATATTTTCGTATCTTTCGAGGTATTAAACAAAAAATAAAACAGTTTGATCAAAAAACCTGAAAACATTGTTTCCTAGCCATGTTCCACCGTTGTTTCCTAGCCACGTTCCCAAATGGTGGACAGTCCAAGAAGATTTAGAGCGCCATGGTTGTGGATGCAATGTTTTCCAGCAATTTCTGGACAAATATTCTGATGTAAAAATGTATACAATATGTAGGGAAATTTTTTTCGGTATGTGTTTAGAAATGTAGCGATATCGAATTTGACTTTTGGAATTAAAAATAACTTGCACAAATTTTGCACTGTACTATATTTTTGTATAAATGAATGCAACTATGAAATAAATTCTAAAATTCCATTTTTGATTGGGATCAAATCGGAATACAGTTTTAAAAGTGTAAACGCCAAAGATTTTTTTAACCTTTAGTAATTATTTCCCCCAGGTTACGACTTGTGACGACAAGTCTAACCACCGGTAGATTTGTAAAAGTGTGTATCAATTATTTAGCTATGACGTGTTATTATGAAAATTTAAATTTGTACAAACGATGTACATTTGTGCATAATTTAGGATATGTGAGGATATGTAAGGTAATCTATGGACCTCAATGTACAATATGTATTCAATTGTGTAGACTGCAACCTAACTTCAGCTACTTGTCGAAAATTTAAGCTGCCCATCTCACGAGAAATTTTGAGCGAAAAAGTGTCGATAGTTTTCGCTAATTTATGAAAATCTTTTCATTTTGTTTTGAAAATCCTACTGTTCTCCATGTCATCCAGTCATGATCCAGTGATCAGAATGTTCTATTGTCTTTTCATTGTTTGAAAAATCTCGCTGTTCTCCATACCATCCACTCATGATCCAGTGATCAAAATGTTTTATTGTCTTTTCATTGTTTTGAAAATCGCACTGTTCTCCATGCCATCCAGTCATGATCTAGTGATCAAAATTTTCCTTTGTCTTTTCATTGTTTTGAAAATCCTACTGCTCCATGCCATCCAGTCATGATCCAGTGACCAAAATGTTCCATTGTCTTTTCATTGTTTTGAAAATCTCACTGTTCTCCATGCCATCCAGTCACGATCCAGTGATCAAAATGTTCCATTGTCTTTTCA
>CACRXK020006413.1:0-15831 GCA_902702795.2 Paramuricea clavata | reverse complement strand
ACTTTGGAATATTACTAATTTTGTGATGCTCTTTCAAGCTGTGATGAAATTTTTGTCTAGATCAAAATTTAGTCTATAATGCAAATGGTCCATTGATTGAACTAAAACAGCAGACTCCTTCCCCGCCTTCATAAACTGTCTAATATTTTATGAACCCCCCTTTTTCCTGGCTAAAAAATATGTGACCCCCCCCACTGTTTTCACCTCCCCACCCCTCCTGCTAAATTATGACCAGTCCCTTACTAAAATTACTCAGTTTGGTGATAGGCTTTTTAAGACCACTGTAGATGGGTATTTTATTACCCTGGATAGGTGGTTTCGTGTTTAACTGTAACCTGCATCCTGAACACCATGCAAGGTAGTATT
Source organism: Paramuricea clavata (assembly GCA_902702795.2). Lineage (NCBI taxonomy): Eukaryota > Metazoa > Cnidaria > Anthozoa > Malacalcyonacea > Plexauridae > Paramuricea > Paramuricea clavata. The sequence continues at coordinate 15,465 of CACRXK020006413.1, read as the reverse complement.
TTGCACATGGAATTTTCAAACGAAAATTTTATATATATTTAGACTAAGCCAGGAGCAGTGGCGCAAAAATGCAACTACAGACCTTCTGGTGGAAATACTACCTGCAGCCTTGCGATTCCGGTGCAGAGCTCTAATGAACTGAGATGTAGAATCCAGTTGCTGAGCAATGCGGTGAATGCTCAGCAAGTGCACTCTGCAACTACACTGCTCCTGGTAGGTCTAAAATGTGTATAAAATTTAAGTTCGAAAATTCCATCTACATGTATAAGAAACCAAGCCTACACTAAACAACAACCGCTACTGCAAAATCATTGATGTTATAAAACGACCCATCTGGTGAGTACATTAGCAAAGTAATTTTTAAAATAAACTTTGTCTATGCCGAGAAAATCAAAGCTAAAGTTTAAGCAAATTAACATGATTTTTTATCACATATAAAACCACCGATACGGCAGTGATTTCTTTGTCTTGTCGTTTAAATACAGTATACTGTACATCGTACAAAGACTACTGACAAACGACATAGCATACTCACCTTCATACACCCAATCAGGGATTCCATTAAACATGATTTTTTCTTCCCCAGTTGATGTAACTCGCATAGCGCTGGGATGTTCAATTGAATCTATCCAATAAATATCGTTTTCTGACACGAATACCTGAAGATAAAGGACATGGAATTTGAATTATGGAGAGGACATGCTGCTGGTCAGATCAAGAAGAAGAAGTGGCCATATAAACTTGAGAACCAAACGATATTTATCCTGGATTGCTCTATCGTTTTAAAACCTGCAGTCTCCTATTAGATCCAGCATGAGTCTCTTATTGTTACCAGTGTCATTACAGGAGGAAACCTAAAGCCCTGGGCAAACTAGGAAACATTGTTGTGGAAACATTTGTGATTCTCGATGTTTCCTCAAATGTTTCCCTGTTTGCCCACCCGTAGAAACATTGTTGCGGAAACAAAATTTGCCTCCCGGGACGAGTCACGTTTTATAGTACTGGCAACAAATCGTCAATATTTATACACATGGGGTCGGTTGTTATGTAGATAGACCGGATAGCACCATCCACCGGTATCGAGGTTTTCACTATACGAGGATATAGTACAATTAATCTTTTTTAATCACTATGAGAATATACTATAATTAATATTTTTTAATCTTATCAGGTAATTCAGACACGAACCACTGCAGCTCAGATTTTATCATCACAACGATGCTTACCAGGCTATTGTGACTTTTCCCCCATGAAATATATTGAATAGGAGACATCACCTCTGATCCCGAAATACTGATTTTAACTGCGACACTGAAAACAAGAGCATTGGTAAAAAGAGGAACAAATAACGGAAACTTTAATAAAAGTATGGAATTCTCTTGAAGAAGAATTAGAACACATTCAGTAAAAAAGTTGCAAAATAATTTGTCGGAAACATATAGCGAACGATTAAGTAAGTTTCCTTTTCTGCTGTGCAGTATTTCCTGTCCGCGCTAATAATGATGTATACCCATGCAACTGTCTAGTGTAACCCATGGCCAGGGTTATTATACACTTTAAAAATATCCTGTTAAAATGTTCGTGGTTAACCTACAGACCAACCAACGGCCAACCTATTTGGGTTAACTTAGTATATTCCTGGTTAAACCTGACACCCTATCATATAGTTCACAGGGTTAATGTAACCATTAATTTGGTTATATTAGACCAAGGCGTCCTGGTTAAATTAATCAGACCATGTTATTTGGATAAATTACCTGGGACCTGGTTAATTTAACCAGGAGACGTCCTGGTCAAATACAACCAGAGTGCTAGTTGGACTTGGATTAACCAGACTATGGTAGGAAGTGAGTTAAAATGACGAGGATATTTAACCAGGCATACGAAGTTAACCCAAATAGGGTTATTTCTGGGTTAACCAGGGAAATTTGAAGTAGGTTTTTGTTAGTGTACAGTTAGCTTGTAGCCAAATGATTAACAGATGACGTCACATGTAATGGGGTCATAAAAGAAGATTTGACTTACTGGGTCTTCCTATTCACAGCAAAATACTTGGAAATAGTAGAGTATCGATATTTCTGCAAAAATAAAATGATATTTAACACTTCTGGCCAGTGTTCTGGGCACTGTTGTTCAAAGCTGGATTAACTTAACCCTTACGCCCGCCGCACACGAGCGCACTTGTCGCGCGTACTTGTTATTCGTGACAAGTTGGATCGACAAAATTTCCTCGTGTGCGGGCAACATTTACGGCATTTTCGTCATTCGTGACATGTAAACCAAATATCAAACATGTTTGATATTTTTCGTCATTCGTGACAAAAAAATTCTCGTGTGCGGCGAGCAAACGACAAGCGCGCCTGAATAGGAAAATTTGCGCATGCGTGCAACTTGCAGAATTAAAAACAACATGGCGGATTTGATCCGCCATGTTGTTTTTAATTCTGCATGTTGCACGCATGCGCAAATTTTCCTATTCAGGCGCGCTTGTCGTTTGCTCGCCGCACACGAGAATTTTTTTGTCACGAATGACGAAAAATATCAAACATGTTTGATATTTGGTTTACATGTCACGAATGACGAAAATGCCGTAAATGTTGCCCGCACACGAGGAAATTTTGTCGATCCAACTTGTCACGAATAACAAGTACGCGCGACAAGTGCGCTCGTGTGCGGCGGGCGTAAGGTTAAACCAAAGAAAACTTCAAAGAAAAGATTATTCAAAGAAAACTTCCCAGCAGTCTTGTCTGGATCAGTTGGTGTTTTCTTATTTAAATACATAAACTAAAACAGCAGGTTAAATTTTAATCGAGGGTTAGCGTTAATTCCACCTTTGAACAACCATGCCCTCACTAATCAACACGAATTTTAACCCTGTGATTAAGTTTGACAGGTTTTTCATGACAACTTTGCTCGACGAACAAAATGACGTCACATAATAAGTCTATTAGAAATAGTCAGTGATGTCAAATAATGAAGTAAATGTACTTCGTTACTGTACTTGAGTACTATTTTTGAGAAGTCAGCATGTAAGAAAATAACTTTTTCTGGAGTAGTTTTACTTGGAACAAAGTTGTTTTAAGAAGTAACGTTTTACTTCGTTATTTTCGTTAAGTATTTCGTTACTTTCTATTTTCTAACTTTTGTTTAATTTTACGCGATTTATTCCGGATTTATTTTAATTTTGAGATAGGTAATAAGACCTCTACATGCGTCTGTGATCTCTCGTTTGTGGCTTACTTATAAGCATTAATTATTTAATGGATTTCTTATATCTTCAACGGGGTCTGGAAAGTAGACAATGCCATGAAATATTGTATGCACGCATAACGCGTGTGCTGTTTTGTGTATTTTGTATGTCAATCCATTGGAGAAATCCCCCTTCCTCCTACACGCTATAGACAATAGTACTTTTACTTTTTACTTCAAGTGTTTTTTAAGGATACTTTGTACTTTTTGCGTACGTTTTGCCTCCAGTACTTTTTACTCTTACTCAAGTCGTTTTATTGTTAATCAGCCTTTCTCACGCCGCCATTTTTGGGGTACTTTTTGCCAATCCTGCGAGCGTTACACCACGTAACGGCGACATTTTATAATTTTTTGTGTGTATGATTGTAAATTTACTCTGTATTAAATAGCTAGTTTGTTCTGAAATATTGCTTTTCACATTGTTATAATCGTTTACGAAAAATTACAGTATCTCGAAAATGGCGGCGTGAGAAAGGCTAATTACTTCTACTTTTACTAGAGTACAAATTCAAAGTAACTTAGGTACCACTGGAAATAGTTTTAAAAGAATACCTCTAGATACTGTTGAAAAAAACTTTGTGGCTTTCTTTGTGTTTGGCACAACCATAGTTTCGTTTGGTAAAAAAACACAATTAAAACATTACTCGTTGGTAGCCTGAGTGTCAGACGAATAACGAATTATATTACTCGTTGGTAACCGGAACAAAACGGGAAGACATTTTGCCAGTCCGGAGGGGAATAGTACAAGGATACTCAGAGTTGAGCGACCAATCAAATTGCGCGAAATGCACTATCTAACTCGATTATAGGCTCATTTTCAATTTTTAGGTCACAGATTTCGATGCTTGCAAGAGTGAAATGTTCACAAACACTAAACAATAAATTATTTTAGAAAAAATTAGAGGCTGATGCGTGATCAGGATGAAACATATTAGCAAACAAACGCACTCTGAACAAAAAATTTTATATTTATTTACCAGCTTTCGACTACCAGTCCGTAGCTGTCGAAGGCAGGTAGCCGAACGCTTCGTGTAATAAAATATACAATTCTTTGGTCAGAGAGCGTTTGTTTGTTAACAAACTATTTTTTCGTTAGCATGCAAGATTCTTACGCTCTTTCTATCGACAGCAAACAGCATCCATTTTCCATCGGGTGATAATGTATTATAACTTGATTCTTCGTAATATATTCCTGAATCTTCCTAAGGAGAAGAAAACATGAAACATAAGCGAAATGTACAACATAAATACTAAACTTGAATCAGTTTAGTTTAGTTTATTGAAATTTATCACAACTGAAAAAAGGGAGACAGGAGAGAAAACAGGATGAATACAGAGTGACCTTATAAGCCATACAGACAGAGTTGGGTCATGATATTTCGATACTACCACGATATTTTCACTCATGATTATCGTATTAAAAATAGAAACTTGAGCGACGTACAGTGGCGTTAGCCAGCCCGACAATTTAGTCCCGCTATGCAAATACAACATTATTATCATCAATCATTTCTTTAGAAATTGATTGCTTTCACAGTCAATGAACACGAAAATATTTGCATAGCGGGACTAAATTGTCGGGCTGGCTCATTGAACTGTAAGTAAACGGGAACGATAACTCCTGTGATAAAGACCTATGTTTGGGGTATGGTTTTCTATTAACTATGATTTGGATGAAGCCAAATTTCGGGCGCTCAAGTATAGCCTGTTCGCAGGTATGTATACGAAAATAAATACACAAAATTTTTCACGAAGTATTTTTACTAATTTACTCTTTAATTTTAACTTATTAAAGTACGTTTCTGGATGTTCGAACATCCATTATCAACCGTATCTAACATTGTTCTACATAAATTGTATAGAATTGTCTCTGAACTCTTTCTGAAAAGTCTAAACTCAGAAAATCCATAAATTTTCGCGCGGTTTTTTGCGGAGTTTCGTTTTTATCGTGTCATATTTCGGCAGTTAAACAATATTTGCTTATTTTATGTGCCTTTATAGATAAAAGTTGTGTTGCCTAAGTTTGCTCCAGGATAAATATAAATGCCTTGAAGGAAGTAAAAGTGAGAAAATATTAACGATTTTTAAGCTGTATTTTTCACATCCATTTTGTAAAAAAGGACTGGGGCTACCTGCAGAAAACACTCATGACAAGCTACAAAGATGGCGGCGAACTTATCGTTCCAGTTTACTTATAGTTCAGTGGGCTGGGTACGCTACTGGCGATGTAATATCGTAATTATCGTTACGGTCGACAACTATAGGCCCGTTTACACTTGCAATTTTTGCTGCGATTTTCTTCTTTTTCGATGTTGAAGAGCGGTACTTGCCATCAGTCTACGTACATATTCACCTGTATTAATTATGTACACTCTAAAAACACTCTGGTCAAAATTTCCTGGTCAAAATTTCCTGGTCAAAATTTCCTGATCAAAATTTCCTGGTCAAAATTTCCTGGTCAAAATTCGAGCGAGAACTCGAATCCAAAAAGTAGAGCAAAAATGGAGCAATAGACTTATGCATAATGACGTCACAAGGCTTGGTGCCCGTGAGGAATGTTGGTCTTAGTAGTCATCGCCCGGGAAAATTTCGATAGTGACCATTTTGAATTGTTTAATTTGCCCGGGCGATGACTACTAAGACCAGCATTCCTCGCGGGCAACAAGCCTTTTGACGTCATTATGCATAAGGTCTATTTGGCCTTTCTCACGCCGCCATTTTTGGGTGGCTTTTCAGCCAAAGTCTGCGAGACTCCACACTCCACAGACAACGACTTTTACAATTTTTTGACAAATGATGGTAAATTTGCTTTGTAAATGGTTAATTTATTTAAAAAAAATGCTTTTTACATTGTTTTAATTGTCTGCATTGGTTAAAGAGAATTAGATGCCACCCAAAAATGGCGGATATTCGTCATCGTGAGAAAGACCGAATGACTGAAGTTCTGACTCCAGAGACATATAGAGTTCACTGGTTTTATCTTACTTACAAGAGTTTTTCGTGAAAACAAAATATTCGTTTTGTTGCTTTTTACGTCGTATTCTATAACGTCTCCTTCAACCACTCGAAGTACAGTGTCATCTATAAAAATATTGAACAAAATATTTTACAGCCAAAACCATACTGAAGTACTTCTTGTAGACTTGTCAAGTTTTCTTTGGTGCCGGAAACATGGTTAGCTTTGGAACAAATTGTCAATGCTTGGCAAGGAACAAATTGTCAATTTTGATCGTGCCGTGCACACAAGCAAACTTATCAGGAAAAAACTCGTCAAGAAGAAATTGCCCGTCTATACCGAGCTTTAAAAATTGTTCTCTGTCAAAGGCAAAATAATGTAGTCTTGCTGAATCGCATATATTATTGCAATACATCAAAATCATCCTGCCTCACACCTTACCCCCGGCAAAACGAGATAATGTTTATGTATATAAACAGCCTCTTAGATGAGTTCAAGAAGATTCCGTACACGCATTAATCTTCTATACCAGCCACGTGATCAGTTTTCAATATCAGCATTTTCTCTTAATCAATGTACGTTTTTTTTGTTGTTTTTTATTTAAACATATTTTATTCTCAACATTTTCTCCAAGAGCTAGGCTCATCGAGGGAGATCATGTTGACTTATTTAAAACATTGGAGTACATCGTGTTTAAATAAAAGGTATACACAAACATAATAAAATAATTATAAAGAAAAAAAAGTATAGTTAAGCTCAGTGAAGAAATCTCAAAACCTAAAGATAAGTTGTTACGTATTAATATTCAATTCAACTAATAAATCGCTTAGTTTGGAGAATAAACAGTTGAACATTCCACATCAAAATTTGATTTTCTTCATAACCAAGTATTTCTGAACCATATAGAAATATGAATTTTTTCTGTGTTGGTGTTGTGTACTCAGGTGAATAATATGTTTGCGATGTTACTCTGAGTGCATATCCACACCGGGCGAGCTTGAAAAATATGCCCGGCCACGGTGGGATTCGAACCTACGACCTTTGGAATACTAGCCCAATGCTCTTCCAACTGAGCTATGCGGTCAGGACGGTTCGAGTAAGTGATATTTCGGAACAGTATCTAGTTCCTTCAATACCAATGTGTTCTTGTATAATATGAATTTTTTCTGTGTTGGTGTTGTGTACTCAGGTGAATAATATGTTTGCGATGTTACTCTGAGCTGAGTGCATATCCACACCGCGGGCGAGCTTGAAATATCACTTACTCGAACCGTCCTGACCGCGTAGCTCAGTTGGAAGAGCATTGGGCTAGTATTCCAAAGGTCGTAGGTTCGAATCCCACCGTGGCCGGGCATATTTTTCAAGCTCGCCCGGTGTGGATATGCACTCAGAGTAACATCGCAAACATACCATATAGAAATGTTTCAACTATCTGATCTTCCGATAAGCTCAACCACGTAGCGTGGAGCAACTGTGCAGACGAGGAAAGCAAGCATTGTCGCAATGTACGTACGTCGTAATGTAAGTTTTAATAATTTTATATTCAGTATATACTTTCTCTTGTGATATACGGTATATCTAATTGTTATATGCTAGCACTTTTTTCCATTCAGCAAACCGCCCTATCGATTTTCCAAAGTCGTTTTTTTTATTCTTTTATTAATTCGGTTAGGGTTAGGGTTAGGGTTAGGGTTAGAGTTAGGGTTGCGGTTAGGGGTTAGAGTAGGGGTAGGGTTTAGTTACATTGCCATTTAACACCTCTTCTATCTTCCGAAAATGACGCCAGGTCAGTTTGCTGGATGGAAAATAGTGCTAACCTTGTCATATAGTTAGGATGAATACCATGCATGCGTAATTGGCTAATTTGTGGTGGCTTAAAGGCCATTTTTTACCCGCGCGGGCGGAGCGACCAATTTTAATCACGTGCAAAATCAGTTGCCCGGGCACGCCAAGAAAGCTGAATGTAGTTCAAACAAAAAATGCACAGGTTAGACAACTACAGAGAAAGTTAGTAATGTTCGCTCCGCCCGCGCGGGCAAAGCGACTGCAACGGAAAATGGCCTTTAAATAAATGCAATCCCGCCGGGTAAAAATAAACAAAATGGAGGCACAACTCGCAAGTTTATGAACTACGACTTTCCGAGTTTGTGCCAAAACAACGAATGTAAAAGAGAAGAAAAATACACAACAGACAACAGGATATGCTACTGAAACTGTTTATGAATGTTGCTGATCTTTTTTATCGCTATATACAGAAAATAGTTTTGTTTCCCATCGAATCTCAATGTTCCCTCGATTTCGTCTCGGGAAACATTGAAATTCTGGGGGAAAAACCTATTTTCCTCGGGAGAAACCATCAAGTGATATTAGTGCAAGTCATCTACTGGACTATGGTCCCCTATTACACTGCATTTCAAAGTATCGCTGCTTACCAGAAATCCACTTTTCGAACGGAAAATCTGCACTAAAGTTTCCACTGAACATGTCATCAAACTGGTAACGTTTTTCATCTCGCCTTTTTTTTGTGTTAGTACTTTCTTTTTTTGAATCTAAAAATTATTCAAAATTATTTCATGCGTTAACAAAGTGGTCTTAGTAGAGAGGTTATAAGATTGACGTTCACGGCAAACCACTAACTGCTAACTTAAAACCGCATTTGAAGGTAAGTTCTACAAGTTTTTGAAGGTTTCGACAAGTTTTTAGCTAATTCATGCGTCAATGTTTGACGAGTTTATGCAATAAGCAAGGTCAACAAGTCAGCGCGTCAGGTGACCAAGGGGTTGGGTAACTAAAGCGGATGGATTTTGATTAAAATAGGTCAACTGAGCTAACACCTAACCATCCAAACGGGTATAAATATGGTATACAAGGTGTCAAATGCACAAATTGTCTTAACTAAGCCGCCTACCCTTCAATACCTATAATTTTTTAATCCAGATCAACTCTCTTTATCAGGGTGTCCACCCTTTGGTGAAGGTGAAATTCAAAGACTTTTCTAGGACTTTCAAGGCCGTTTTTCAGTAAATTCAAGGACCTAGAACCGTGGGAAAAATCTTTGAAAATGGCACGGATTTTAGACTTTAACCAGCAAATAATTCACTTTTTCAGTAATTTGAATCAAAATCACTAATGTTGGCACAGCTGGAGGTTAAGGAATTAATTCCAGGACTTTCAAGGACTTCTACTGATTTTCATGACGTTCCAGTCCTGAAATTTTTTTTCAATACAAGGACTTTCCAGGATTTTCAAGGCCCGTGGACACCCTGTCTTATATAGAAAAAAATTTTCTAGCCTCCCGCCAGGGCGTTGAGGTAAAAATCGAGGGGAAAATTGAAGCTTCCTAATGTGGGCAAATAACCAAATAACGCTCTCTGATTGGCTAAAATCTAGTTGCCCGGATACAAATTCTCATTTCCGGATGCAAAGCCGCGATGTTTAGGAGAAGCGGGAAATTATGACAATAATACAACTTTGAAAACATGATGTTTTCCAGTTTTAGCATAGTTTAAGCGTGGACTAAAAGCTCAATCAAAAAGAATACCTGGACTTTAATACAAAACAAGTTTTGGAACAGTGGAAATGTTTTAAAGTGCTTTTTTCGATGTTGAAGAGCGGCGTTTTCTACGAGTAACTTTGACACTTCCAAATTTTTATCATTTCCCACGATATAAAACAAAAATAGTCAGAACTGTTGATAAAACTACGACTGAATACTTGAATTGTAGCCAAAAGGTAAAACATTTACATCCGGGTATAACTAAAATTTGCCCCCATTACTTCCATTAGGAAGCTTCAAATTCTCCCTTTTGTGAATATAGTTCATTTTCGTCAGTTTGAAAGTCAATTTCAGTTTGTTTGTCCGAAGTTTGTGCTATAAATAACAACCTTAATTGAGCGTATTGGTTAGCATCCGGAGTGCCAAGTGTCGTGGTCCGTAGTTGCTAAGCTACGACAAGCCACTTCGTACGTTCCTTAGTGCTAGGAAAATGCGAAAATATAAGCTAGGCTGTGATGAATCTATTACAAACAACTACAAAAGTACATAACGGTACTGTACTCTTTTGAGAGACAAAATTGGAGCAAGTCTTCTGTCTTGAAAGTCAGTACTTGACCTCATATGGATTACAATTTAACCCACACAGATGAAAACAATAAATGAAGTAATATGTCTTAGTGAAAAACTCAGGCGCTTTGATCGATCAAATTGTCCACGCGGCCCACGCAAGCTATAGAACAACACATAGCGCCTGGGTACGAGGCAGCGCCGGCTGTACATTTTCCCAAGCACTCACGCATTATTAATTTGAACAGCTCATCAGTTGTATTTCCATAAATAGATTGCAGGCAGTGAATTGGCAGGAAATTCTCAGTATAAATGTGATGTAAAACCTTGATACGATATTCAGTGGGAGACACGTCGCAAAATATTGGGGGGAGGGCGAATTATAGATTGCTTGCCATTGCCAACATAAAACCGTCTTTTCTCGCTGGAAATCTTAGCTGTTTGAACTTTTTCGCCTTAAATTTCCTGCAATATATGACTTCATTTGTAGCGTATACCAATGCTTTCTTGGTTGAAAAATCATTGTTACTTTGTTACGCAGTCGTTCGAGTATTTTTCAAAGGCTTTCAGAAATTATTAAGGGGCGGGGAGGGCTGGGGATCGTTGAAACAGCACGTGAACGGCACTGTGCTCGTGTTTTTGAAAACCTTCGTTTATGCCTGCCCTCCAGTTTCAAAGGCAAAGCGGCCGTTTTCGAAAAGCTTACTAGTTATCATGAATAAATATATCCGCCTTTTCCATCGTATTTGAGTGTGGACAATCGATGACAACGCATGCAAATGTAGATTCATTTTCAAACGAAAACGGATTAGTAAGGGCGGGCCCTCGGTGATCATTTAGTGCATGAGCTCATTCGCCGAGGTTCGGCACTTGCAGTGTTCGACGTTGAACTATAGTATATAGGCCTTAAAGTCACATTCAGAGATATGAAAAAAGTCAGACTTATTATAGTGCAGAGCAGTGGCAAAAAAAAATTGCCCTTCGCCCACATTCAGACTGCGCACTTGCTATTTCACTTTTTATGCCAAAGGGCAAAGAAAAAGAGACATTTAAGATGAAATTATCTATTCTTATGGACCAAAGCCGCGGATTAGGAAGCATTAACGCAGCTTGGTACTCAATTCTGAGGATCGTATTTACCATCTAAGGTCGGATACCCGTGAGAGCATTTAAAGCGGTGTTACACCAGCTACGCAACTTGGCAAATGGTCTCCGATTGTCTGGCAAATTTGCGGGGACGCATGTTGCAAACTCGTTATTTTGCGAGACTCGACGATCGCACGGGGTGTTACTTTAATAGCAATTGTGTCCTAGCAAAATTGCCAGACAGGTTTCGAGAAAGTTCCATTGTGTAAAGGTGCCTTTACTTTAAAATTCAACTAAAAAATTACGACATTATGTGTATGCAATCAGACGGACTCATTGACATTGTCATTAAAGTCCACTGATTCATGACCAGCTGCCAGATATTTCGATACTTCTGCGCGGGTGGGAATACCTCAAGCAAGTTCGCTCATTTGAGATAAATTTGTAACAAAAATTATGGCTGTTGTTGTTATGAAAACAGAATAGTAAAACACAAAATAAACAAGATTAACATTGGAAATCGCATCAAGAGTCACATAAACCGTTTATCAACGGTGCCATATGCAGCTGAGAATTTAACTTTTTGAAGTGTGCCATGCGCTAAAAATAATAGTAATATTAATGAAAATATCATCGATTTTAAGAATTCAAGGCAAGTTGCCAAGTGGCAAGTACTTTTTAGTCTTTAGACTTTAGAGATCAAAAATTGGCAAATTGCTTACATTTCATATTTCCAAGGCTGATTTCATGGCTAAAAGCCAAACGTTGATCGGTGCTGACAGAATATCGGCGGGGAACAACATTAGAAGGCAAATGTGATGACAAATTGATAGATAAATTCAAATTAAATATACTTCACAACAGCTGAAAATTTAATTATTTGCCATTTGGCTCGAAAAAAATTCTAAGATCTATTTGTAAACGTGTCTCTGCAATAATATTATGCTAATTTTATGATATTCGACTCAATCGACCCATCGGCCACAATATATTTACATCGCTAATAGCCTTGAGTTTCCTAATTGTGTACAATACTATTATTAATATGGAAAAAAATATATCTGGTATTAAACTCTATGACTTCAACTGTTGACTGACATTCGCTCATAGTGTCTAGTATAATGTAACAAAACCCAAGCAATATTGTACTTAACCGATAGAGTATAGATGTAACATTCAAAGAAGAACAACATTAATCATTATGTATTCGCCATATTTAAACACAATTGTTTAAATTTCCTTACATACAATATAACCGTAAAATATTGCCGATCAAATGATTTCGAATCAACTATTACATTTGCACATATGTCCATGACATTTGAAGTTCCGAAGACTACAAATTCCTAGTAAATAATAAAACCGAACTAATCAAGGAAGGCAGTACTTTGCTCTTTGGCCTTCAATGGCGATGCTTATAAACATTTGAATTAAATTTAACCGAACCCGCGAAAGCGTTTGTTTAATAAACTGGTTTGCTTATAAAAGTTAGGTGCTGCATTGTTCACATTGACACAGAAACAAAAACAAAACACTACGAAGAGAGTAGAACATACCATTATCGACAACGAATACAACAGTAAGTACGATTATAGCCAGAGCAACAACAGCCACGGCCAAGAATGAGAGGAAAGCTTTACGGTTTATTCCAATCACTGTCCGCCTAGATCGTCCATCGGCTTCCTCTGTGTCAAATGAATTGAGCGGTTTGTACTCCTTACTGTTGGCCATAGCAGACGTTCTCTTCTCGTGAGAATTAGGAGAACTATCTACAGTAGTTCCGCTCTCAGTTTTATTCATAATATTATGTGCTGTCACGTTATTCTCTGTTGTTTCCATTTCATTTGCATATAAAGTGTCTTAGCCCCCCTTTGATCGAAACTAGACCGGCGCTCAAAGCCGTACAGAGCATTTATGCAACATTGCGTCACAATTGCATTAACTAAATCAAACTTAAGCTCGTATATCCCCTTAAAATATTTTCAAAACCCGAACATTGCTTAAATCATAAATACTCCTACTAAAAGTTTCACAGAGGTTTTTGAGTAATTGTGGCACAATATATTTGATTAAATATTTGGCAGAAATTATATTGGCGGACATGGTTAGTAATATAATATCATGTTACTTTTCTTCACTGCGTTTAACAACGCCGAGTGATGAAACCAATATTTTACGAATGTAACCAAACAGAATTAGTGATTGATGGCGTTATTTTGTTAATTAAAAATTAAAGAAATACAAAAATTTAGCTCACGGTTGAAATCTAAAAAAATGTTTTGAACAATCATCTACTTATGTGATTATGGCCTCTTCAAAATATCGATTAGGAGGGATTCATGTGTTCTACATACAGCTAGGCGACTGGCGTGAGTGGTGGACACTAGGGGTCAGGGGCGGGTGAAACCGCTCGCCCTCCCCCTATAATTTCCGAAAACCTTTTATTGATAGCTGAATAAGATTAAGATTTACTTCTATAGGCAGCGCAAATTTACATGTGGATACAGGCTTGATGAATAGCCTAGAGCTACCCAGGACTCGATACAGTATCATTTTGAATTCAACGAGCCAACATTGAAGCCTGAATATTTAATTAAAGCAAATGTCTTGGCCTGGGTACCATGAAAGATAGCTTCCCGCAACTCTTACGCCCGTTTCTAGAAGCTCACTCACTCAAATTTAATCTGAGCTTCTCTCGACTACTCGAGTGTCAATGTCATCGCTGGTTTTGCGGAATAGCTGGAGGGCCAATCTCGTTCCCCGAGCATGCCCGTTCGCAGGTTAAGGGTGGGCCCTTAACCTGCGAACGGGCATGCTCGGGGAACGAGATTGCTGGAGGGCTAGCCGTCATACCTTACTAGTTACTATGTGTCATGTGACTACTCATCCTCCAGCTATTCAAAAGCAGCACTGACATTCAAGAGAAGCTCAGATTGAACCTCCACTCATTGAGTTGAGTGAGCTTTTAGAATACAGGCGTTAGTTACAAAAGCCGATTTCAACTTCTACTCGGTAAAACTGTCGCATGCAACCTGCTTACAACTTGAGTTGTACTGTGTCCATCAAGCCCACAACTCGTCTACGTTGTCGTAGGTGAGTTGTATGCTTGATTTACACAGTACAACTCAAGTTGTAAGCAGGTTGCATGCGACAGTTTTAGGAAAAAGTTGTGTCGGTGTAAATCGGCCTTGACAAGTTTTAGAACGTTTCTTCAATCGAGACAATACGTGTCCTTTCCGCGTTCAATCTTACAATAACGAAAAACTATTACAGAACCTCTTCTAACATGTCAGCAATACTACAGTAGATTAATGGATCATCGTAGATCATCCAGTCAAACGTTTCAGCCTAACCCACCCTGTCAACTTTCCCTGTAGTAGGGAACCGGAGCACCCGGAGACTGACCCAAGACTTTCGGCGGGGCGTTGACTGACTCTTGTCACACGAGTAGGCAACGAGAAAGTAGAACCACGATATAGTTGAAAGGCGCTTGCCCCCTGAAGCCCCCTAAGGCCTAACTGTGTAAAAAACTGTAACAATTTATTTCTCGACCGTTAGGCTAAACACGGTAGGCTAAGGTAGGCTATTAGGCTTTAGTATAAATTTCCAGGTGACTATTGATTTTTCTGCATTCTGATTGGTCAAGATTCATTGTCTCTGAAGTGATAGTCACTGGTCAGTGACTATAGCTTTTTTTCAAAATGGCTGCTCGTTTTGCCGTAGTGATAGAAGAGGAAATTGCCAAAATTAAAGAAGATAGCATTCCGAAAAAACCCAAACAAGCTACAAAATATGGTTTAAAAATATTTCAAGGGAAAATATTTAACTTTACGTGCTTTTATTTGGAAAAAGACTGGCTTAGTCGCAACGCGACACAGAGCCGTGTCTGAGATTTAAATTTTGTAAACAAACTATTTATAGTGAAAATAAATTTCTTTAAAGTAAATTTTTATAAAGTTGTGTGGATTATTGTTTGTAAACACCTGGAAATTTATACTAAAACAATTAGTCGCCTCAGGCTCGGTGATTACAAGCCTATATTCACTTCGCCTTCGGCTCAGTGAATATAGGCTTGTAATCACCTCGCCTTCGGCGCCTAATTGTTAAATAG
>CACRXK020006412.1:0-25291 GCA_902702795.2 Paramuricea clavata | reverse complement strand
CTGACTGCGTTGCTTGCTTTTTTGGAGTTAAAACGCTGCCATTTACACATTGTTTATGTTCTGAATAAGCAGAGAAAACCCCGCAACATTTTAATGCGAGTTTGTTTGCAATCTCGTTCCCCGAGCATGCCCGTTCGCAGGTTAAGGGTGGGCATAGCTCTGGAGAAATCGAATTGATTCACGTTGAATTTCCAACGTGAGTTCTACTCATGCTCGGCAATGTTGCAAAATATAAATAAAGTATTTAGAATTTCGCGTCGAAAATTTGATACATTTTACACTGAAATCGAATTGAAAACAACTAAAAATTCTGGGGGAAATATGTACGAAAGTTTCGGTTGGATAGGGATACAGCTACCTGAAAAATACAAGGAGAACTTCGACGTTTCGAGCGAAGGCGCTTCGATCTGTACTGTTTAGTAAACTGTAAAGTGTTTGTATACATCGTACTTGACCTTTGCTGATAAATATATTAATCTCCTCAATAATAAGTATTATATATTTTGATGCTTTAAAATTTACATTTAACTCTTCTGTCAGAATTTATGGTATACGTAGTGTTAGGTATGACAGTATATAAAAGGTCAAGTACGATGTATACAAACACTAACAGTACAAGTCGAAGCGCCTTCGCTCGAAACGTCGAAGTTCTCCTTGTATTTTTCAGGTAGTTGTATCCCTATCCAACCGAAGCTTTCGTACATATTTCCTCCAGAATTTCTAGTTGTTTTCAATCGATTTCGGTGTAAAAAGTATCAAATTTTCGACGAGAAATTCCAAATACTTTGTTTATGTTGAACTCATCTATCTGCCGTTAGCCAATCACAGGCCTGAATCAATTCGATTTCTCCAGAGCTATGCCCACCCTTAACCTGCGAACGGGCATGCTCGGGGAACGAGACTGGTTTGTTTGTTAATATTTGGGTGCTGTCATTGGTTCTTTTTTGACAATTGACGCGCGAATGGGGCGTGTTATGAAAAGGGGCGTTTTACAAAATACCGGGCCTTGCTTGCAGGCCCACTATCAGTTCCTTGGGCCTGCACGCGGGCTAAAATAGTACTTAACTATCAAGCAAATGTCTTTGCCCGTGTAGCTTGAAATAAATAGCTTCCCGCACCTGTGGCGGCCAAACTGGTGCGACCTCATTAGTTATTCACCAGCAATTTTAAGACGAGAGAGAGGCCAATGAGTGACGACCAGTTTAGAAAATACGTGTCTTTTCCCAACAATAACGGGAAACTGTTAGAACTTTTTCTACCAACTTAGCAACACCACGGTAGATTTATATGATGGTCACACCAATATCACAGAGTACTTACATACAGATGTCTCACTTCTGGGGGAAAACCGTAAGGTAGTTTTTACCAAAATAGTTGGCTACCATGTTCTTCGCAAGTGCCGTAAAGAGAGGCATTCACCCCCCTAGAACATTAAATTTCAATATGTCTCCAGGGGGTTACGGCCCCCTCTTTAGGGCACTTGCTTAATTTTAACGCGAAATTAGCAAAAGCTTACGCTATATTAACCTGAAGTGCGAATTCTGTATGTAAGTACTCTGTGTCAATATGGCTGCCATTGGCTTCATTTACGCACAACGGATGCACCATCCAGTCCTAGTTTTTAAATCAGTGGTTTGCAGGGAGTACTTGATGTGACGTCACGGCTGCCATGTTGGAGGCTGCATCACAAGTACCGACATTCAACAGAGCAAATAATCAATGCATTTCATTTGTTTAAAGGTATTTACTCTAGTAAGGAAATATACGAAACCATAGTAACGACAGGGAAGAAGGAGAATGGTCGAATATGTCTGACTGTGTGATAATAGATTATTGGTTGCCTATAGAGGGATAAAACCCAGGAGATGTACAGCTAATTCAATTAAAGTTGTCCTCTCGCAGCCCTCTCGAAGTCAAACATTTAAGCGCGAAATGCACAGTGGGTGTCTTTGTACTTACGAGGACTGGTTATGTTAATTGGGTAAATATCTAATATTTATGTTAATCAAGTGAATTTAAAAGCTGTATCTGTCTGGCACCAAATTGTGATTTGCAGCAATAAAACAAGTTCATTTGTTCCTCCTATTAAACATTGCGAAACTTTATATCCTACCGGATATGATTGAATGAGCGAAAAGGCATTTCACTTCAGATTTTATTTAAAATGCTTGTGAGGTTTCTAATTCTCCTTGTATTTGTAGTTGGCATGGTTTATGCCGAGCCATATAACTGCAAAGGTAATTATATTCAATCAGATTACATTGGTAAACTTCGAGTTCCAATTAATTGCGATCTTACGCGCACAGACTGCCCGCCTTCTTGGAAGTCGGGAATTCCTGAAGGCAGCGAAACATCTTCGCCAATGATTGACCAGAAATTTCTGAACTGTCAAGAAGGTTTTACTTCGTGTGGCTATGTATCGATCGATCCAAAATCCGGTGCAGTCCTTGGGCAAAGTGGCGTTACGGTTGGCGCTGGTGTTGATCTTGGAAGCAAGTCGAGGGCGTCTTTCACGTCATTGTCAAGCACATTAGTTGACAAACTTGAACCTTACTTTGGTTTGAAACGAAATCTCGCTGCCTGTGCTGCGATTGAACGTCCCTTGAGACTAACGCTAGCGGAGGCAAACAATTTAACACGTACAGTTACAAACGATGTGGTTACTGAAGTTTCAAAAAGATACGACAGCGATAAAGATGACAATGCGCTGGCGCTTGCATCAGTCCCTCGTGGTATTCGTACAGTCATCGTCAGCGTTTGGTATCAGTTTGGTTATCCTACGGCTTATCCAAGGTTTTGGAGATTTGTGACGAAAAACGATTGGGAATCACGAATCCGAACGAGCAAGCTAGAGGAGACTTGATTAGACGAAACAACGAAGCGGACATAATTGAAGCAACTCTTGTTAGATGCAACCGCTCTGTTGACGTTGTTTTCTTGATAGATGAATCTGGAAGTGTTTCCCTCGGAGACTTTAATGACAGCCTCGATTTTGTAAAGAACATGATAAAAGCATTTCCAGATGATAAACTCAGTGGGGAAAATGGCACTAGATTCGGTTTGTCCACATTCAGTACTCTCTATAAATCACATTTCTATCTATCAGACAACACAGATCAGTCAGAGTACCTTTCTGCAGTCAGTCAAGTGTCGTACACCCATGGATCTACCTATCTTGGTGATGCTCTAGAACACGTCTTAACCGATCAATTCACCGAAGGACGAGGTTTGCGTCCAGAAGTAGATGGCGTACCTCGTGTTTTGATTGTTCTAACGGACGGCGAAGCGAACGACGCTGTTTCAATTCCAGCAAAGAATGTGAGAAATGAAAACATCGTTATTTATGCAATTGGAATCGGCGAATATAATTTTGAACAACTTAAAGAGATTGCTTCTTCTGAGTCACACGTGTACACGCTGTCTACTTTTACGGAACTTGAGAAATTCATTTCCACGCTAACGTCATCAACATGCTATGAACCCCGTCCTGTTTCTCTTAACGAGACCATAATAACGAATGTAGCGAAGGACACGTATCAGTATTTCAGTTACAAAGTAAAGGAATCTTCAAACCTCGAAATCAGTGTAGCCGATTTATCTGGTAGCACGCTTGTTTACGTCTCTCGCACTAATCCTCACCCTTACAAGTACGACAATGACATTTCCTTCGACCTTTCACAGCAAAAGAAGAAAATCATCGTCATTTCAGCTCGTCCCACACCAGATACAAAGGGAAAACGGTCAACCGACGACGACGAGCTCACACGACAAATCTATGTCTCGGTAACTTCCGACACTGACTCGGCTTCGTTCGAGATTGAAGCCAATGAATGTAATCCCTTGAACTGTACGGAGGGAACAAATGAAATGCCTACACCTCCGATATCCTCAGGTGGTATTTTTACTGCTACAAAGTTCGTGGTGGTAGGTTTTGCGATCTTGTTGATGCTTTTTGAACTATATGACATTTGAACATTGACTTTTTAAAATATAAATGGACAATTAGTTGTAAACATGCATTATATAAGTAATGATAATTGCAGGTATGTAAATGTTAAGCATTTCCTTAATTATTTGCAGCTACAAACACTAAATTAATTTCAACACAGGTGCTTTCGAAAGAATCAAGGTAAGATATCAATTAGGTGGTATGCCCATTTTAAACAAATGAGCACTTTCCAGACGCAAAAATCAACATACACAAACAATCTAGAATGTAATATAGTAGCAAAAGCAGTAACAAGCTAATAAGTTTGAACATGTACCGACGTAAAGCTAAATACAGAACTATATATAGAACAAAGCATCACAGCAGAAATCTCGCGAATGACGTTGAAAGTCTAAACATTTAATTACTTCGACAGTTCAATAGCATGTGTCCGTGTGTCGCACGGGTTAGAAATCATATAATATTTTTTGCATTGCTTAAATTTTACCGAGCTACAAAACCGACAGGTTTAGCTTATAGTCGGTAGAGCTTCGCCTCATAATCGAAAGGTTGAAAAGTTCAATCAAGGTATGAGTAGAGATATGTCTGAAAATCTTGAAAGTCTTTCCACACTTTTCAGAATCGAACATGTTAGACTTGTCATTCGAATAGACAGGAAACCTGCACTCTAAAACAGCCTGGTTAACGTAGAAATAACCCTAGTTGAAGGTTAACTCAATATTCCTGGTTAAATTTCCTGCTTATTTCACATCATTTCCCACACAGTCTGGTTAAGGCAACTGGGAATCTGGTTATATTTGACCTGGACGTCCTTGTTAAACTAGCCAGAGTGCCAGACTATCTTAGGTAGATAAATAACCAGGGGCCCGAATTTGTAGCTGTACTCCATAGTGTCAGGATAAATATGAAACTATAGTCGGATATTCATATGTGAGGTGGTTCCGAAAACAGCAATATATTCAACCTGCTGCGTTGGTGTAATGTACTCAGGTAAATAAGATGTTTGTGAGATGTTACTCTGAGTGCACACAGATTTCATAAATATTAGATTACACTGATATTGAAGGAACTAGACTCAGTTCCGAAATATCGCTTACTCGAACCGTCCTGACCGCGTAGCTCAGTTGGAAGAGCATTGGGCTAGTATTCCAAAGGTCGTAGGTTCGAATCCCGCCGTGGCCAGGCATATTTTTCAAGCCTGCCCGGTGTGGATGTGCACTCAGAGTAACATCACACAAACATCATATTCAACCTCGTTCCTATATTTAGGAATGAAATTCCAAATGTCTTGGAAGAGAAAATTAATCAATTTTTCTTATGCAGTTACATGACCATTTTGACATTTTATAATTCCGGATGTTTCAAGTCAACAGGGTTTCACCAAACAGCTGTGTTCAGCGTAGGATATGCATCACCAAGTTTAGGGACACAATTCTTATGCCCATTTTCCACTCCGTTATTTCGCCAGCGGCGGCGAAACACGTGAGTGGAAAACAGGCCTAACACATGTTTTGAAATTTCGTGGACTTTTCATATTTATAAAACCTGTATGTCGCTTACTATAATGTTAAAATGCCGCGAATGTTATGCCGTAACAAAGCGCTTTATGGTCTACTGGCTACGGTAAACATACAGTGCATGCAGTATAACAAACATAATAATTCTTTATGTTTCATCGTCTCTTTCTGAGTACTAGGAATTGCCCACAATGGCTATTCAAATTGCACTTGTTCTCATTGGTCAGTCCAATTTATTTGAGTCGATTCGTTGTATTATATATAAAGCCTTTTATTTCACACAGAAGCGTTTGCCGTTTACGCACCTTAGTCGTCGGTAGTTTTAGTTAAAATGCTTGTGAGGTTTTTAATTCTTCTTGCACTTGTTCTTGGCATGATTTATGCAGAGCCATACAACTGCAGAGGTGTTTATAATCCATCAGATTACATTGGTAAACTTCGAGTTCCAACGGATTGCAAAGTTGAACAGCTAGACTGCCCAGCTTCCTGGAAGTCAGGAATTCCTAAAGGCAGCGAAACATCTGCACCAATGATTTACCAGACGTTTCTGAACTGTCATGAAGGTTTTACTTTGTGTGGATACGTCCCGATCGATCCAAAATCTGGTGACGTCCTTGGGCAAAGTGGCGTTACGATTGGCGCTGGTGTTGATTTTGGAAGCAAGTCGAGGGCGTATTTCACGTCATTGAGTATAAGCCCCGCACTTGTTGACAAAGTTGAACCTTATTTTGGTTTGAAACGAAATCTCGCTGCTTGTGCTGCAATTGAACGTCCCTTGAGCCTAACGCTAGCGGAGGCAAACACTTTGACAGACACTGTTAAAGGCGATTTTGTTAATAAAGTTTCAAAAAGATACGACAGCGACAAAGATGAGAATGCGCTGGCGTTTGCATCAGTTCCTCGTGGTATTCGTACAGCCATCGTCAGCGTTTGGTATCAGTTTGGTTATCCTTCGGCGTATCCAAAGTTCTGGGGATTTGTGAAGAAAAATGATTGGGACAATGCGATAAAAGAACTGAGAAATTTTTACAAGAATCCGAACGAGCAAGCTAGAGGAGATTTGATCAGACGAAACAACGAAGCAGACATAATTGAAGCAACTCTCTTGGAATGCAACCGCTCTGTTGACGTTGTTTTCTTGATAGACGAGTCTGGCAGTGTTGGAAGCACAAACTTTCAAAAAAGCCTAAATTTTGTAGAGAACATGATAAAAGCATTTCCCGATGGTAAACTCAGCGGAAAAGATGGCACCAGATTCGGTTTGTCCACATTCAGTTCCGGCTACAGATCACATTTCTATTTATCAAGCTACACAGATCAGTCAGCCTATCTTTCCGCAGTTAATCGAGTTTCCTACTCAGGTGGAGGTACCAGACTAGGTCGAGCTCTACAACACATTTTAACCTATCAGTTCACCGAAGAACGAGGTCTGCGTCCTGAAGTAGATGGCGTACCTCGTGTTTTGATTGTTCTAACGGACGGTCAATCGCACGACGTTGTTTCAATTCCAGCAAAGAATGTAAGAGATGAAAACATCGTTGTTTATGCAATTGGAATCGGCGGGTATAATCGTACACAACTTAAGGAGATTGCTACTTCTGAGTCACATGTTTACACGCTGTCTACTTTTACCCAACTTGCGAAATTCATTTCCACGTTAACGGCGTCAACATGCTATGAACCCCGTTCTGCGTCTCTTAACGAGACCATTATAACAAACGTAGCAAAGGACACGTATCAGTATTTCAGTTACAAAGTAAAGGAATCTTCAAACCTCGAAATCAATGTAGTTGATTTATCTGGTAGCACGCTTGTTTACGTCTCTCGGACGAATCCTCACCCTTACAAGTACGACTATGACATTGTCTACGACCTTTCAACCCAAACGGACAAAATCATCGTCATTACACCCATTATACATGTAGCAAATACAAAGCCAAAAGTTAAACGGTCAGCTGACGACGAGCTCACCCGACAAATCTATGTCTCGGTGACTTCCGACACCGAATCGGCTTCGTTCAAGATTGAAGGCAACGAATGTAATCCCTTGAATTGTACGGAGGGAACAAATGAAATGCCCACAACTCAACCTCCTACCACTCAGCTTCCTACAACTACCGCTAATGCTACACCAGCTGCTACAAAAACGACATCCTCAGCTCGTGTTGTTATCGCTACAAAATTCGTCGTGGTAAGTTTTGCGATGTTGATGATCCTTTTTGAAATATATGACATTTGAACATTATCTCGTTTGTTATCTAAGATACAAACAGGCGAGGACCTTTCTTTATTTTCATATTTCTTAGTTGTAAACATTATATAATCAATACTCATTGCACGTATGTTAATTTCAAGCACTTTCTTAAAGCTACTTTCCAAGTTAAGTAAGTACGCACGGAAAAGTTGAAATCCATATAAACGTTAGTTGTGAAATAACTTAATGAATAAAAAGTCAGTATTTGATTTTCTCTATGATTTAATGCGTATTTATTAAGATAATTAGTACTCAAATGAAATTCATTATAGATTGAAATGTATTGGGAACTCTCCTTCGATAAAAACCTCCGCCGAAGAAAATTATTGGGAAAAAATCTGCCCGATTTTTAAAGTAGAATCTACCCGACTAAACACTGACTGGGGACGGGCTGCAGCCTCCCCCCCCCGGCCCCGTACGCATATACAGTGGCGTAACGCTCATTAGGTAGGGTTAGTTCACAAACTAAGGGCCCCTGACAGTTAGGGGCCCCCATCAGCCACGGCCTATCGCCCAAAATGCAGGTTAATTAAAAATCAATGGGAAAATGCAAAATTAATAAAGCTAAATAATAAAGCCTCCATCGACAACGGTAACTGATTTTGTTATTCTATCTCAAATAAAACAAATGTTATTCTTATTAGGGGCCGATTACATGGAGCATTTTCAACCCCGGGGTTGAACTCAGCCCTATTGACCGGGTTAAAATTTCAGCCATGTCTGTAATACAAAACTCTATTAAATTCAAACGCGCGATTACATGACAACATTTTCAACCCAGGGCCGAGTTTAAGCCGGGGTTGAAATTTCAACCCTGCTTCAGCTATAAGTATTCAATGTAGCTAAATATAATATCCCAGTCAAGCAATAACAAAAGTCAACAGGGGCCCCCACACCAAATATGCTTAAGGGCCCCCTTTTCTTCCGTTACGCCACTGTGCATATATGTACATGTAGACACAAACAAGAGTATATTTTTGTCCTGACAGCATCTCACATATTCCCTTGACAGTTTATACTAATGACCGAACAATTATAGTATACAAAGCCCTATTATCATTAAAATTCTATTTTGAGATGACCACTTCGAGAAACATTTGTTGATCTCAAATAGGCCGACATCGAATAAAAATTTAATTGCGTTTAAAAGATAATTGTTGCTCCTGTTGGATTGAATACTAGGAATTGCACACAAGGGCTCTTCAAATTGCACTTGTTCTGATTGGTCAATTGAATTTCCCGAAGAGTCAGTTGATCGTATAAAAAATTGTCGTATTTGCAAAGCTGAGTTTGATGTGACGTTACGGCTGCCATGTTGGAGGCTGCATCACATGTACCGACATTCAACAGAGCAAATAATCAATGCATTTCATTTGTTTAAAGGTATTTACCCTAGAAAGGGAATATATGAAACCATAGTAACGACAGGGAATAAGAGAATGGCCGAATATATCTGATTGTGTGATAATAGATTATTATTTTCTCTGTGTTGGAAAAACCCAGGAGATGTACAGCTAATTCAATTAAAGTTCTCCTCTCGCAGCCCTCTCAAAGTCAAAACTCACAATCGCAAAATCCCCGACATTAAAGAGCTAAATGCACAGTGGGCGTCTTTGTACTTACGAGGATTGGTTATGTTAATTGGGTAAATATCTAATATTTATGTAAATTGAGTGAATTTAATGTCTGTATCTGTCTGGCACCAACCTGTGAATTGCAAATAATAAAACAAGTTCATTTGTTCCTCCTATTAAACATTGCGAAACTTTATATCCTACCGGATGTGATTGAATAAGCGAAAAGGCATTTCACTTCAGATTTTATTTAAAATGCTTGTGAGGTTTTTAATTCTCCTTGTATTTGTAGTTGGCATGGTTTATGCCGAGCCATATAACTGCAAAGGTAATTATATTCAAACAGACTACATTGGTAAACTTCGAGTTCCAATTAATTGCGATCTTACGCGTACAGACTGTCCGTCTTCTTGGAAGTCGGGAATTCCTGAAGGCAGCGAAACATCTATGCCAATGATTGACCAAAAATTTCTGAACTGTCATGAAGGTTTTACTTCGTGTGCATACGTCCCGATCGATCCAAAATCTGGCGCAGTCCTTGGGCAAAGTGGCGTTACGGTTGGTGCTGGTGTTGATCTTGGAAGCAAGTCGAGGGCGTCTTTCACGTCATTGTCAAGCACACTTGTTGACAAACTTGAACCTTACTTTGGTTTGAAACGAAATCTCGCTGCC
The DNA here is from genome assembly GCA_902702795.2 of Paramuricea clavata. Taxonomy (NCBI): domain Eukaryota; kingdom Metazoa; phylum Cnidaria; class Anthozoa; order Malacalcyonacea; family Plexauridae; genus Paramuricea; species Paramuricea clavata. The sequence continues at coordinate 15,325 of CACRXK020006412.1, read as the reverse complement.
TGTGCTGCGATTGAACGTCCCTTGAGACTAACGCTAGCGGACGCAAACAATTTAACACGTACAGTTACAAACGATGTGGTTACTGAAGTTTCAAAAAGATACGACAGCGATAAAGATGACAATGCGCTGGCGTTTGCATCAGTTCCTCGCGGTATTCGTACAGCCATCGTCAGCCTTTGGTATCAGTTTGGTTATCCTACGGCTTATCCAAGGTTTTGGAGATTTGTGACGAAAAACGATTGGGACAATGCAATAAAAGAATTGAGAAATTTCTACAAGAATCCGAACGAGCAGGCTAGAGGAGACTTGATCAGACGAAACAACGAAGCGGACATAATTGAAGCAACTCTTGTGAGATGCAACCGCTCTGTTGACGTTGTTTTCTTGATAGACGAGTCTGGCAGTGTTTCCCTCGGAGACTTTAATGACAGCCTCGATTTTGTAAAGAACATGATAAAAGCATTTCCAGATGATAAACTCAGCGGGGAAAATGGCACTAGATTCGGTTTGTCCACATTCAGTACTCTCTATAAATCACATTTCTATCTATCAGACAACACAGATCAGTCGGAATACCTTTCTGCAGTCAGTCAAGTGTCGTACACCCATGGATCTACCTATCTTGGTGATGCTCTAGAACACGTCTTAACCGATCAATTCACCGAAGGACGAGGTTTGCGTCCAGAAGTAGATGGCGTACCTCGTGTTTTGATTGTTCTAACGGACGGCGAAGCGAACGACGCTGTTTCAATTCCAGCAAAGAATGTGAGAAATGAAAACATCGTTATTTATGCAATTGGAATCGGCGAATATAATTTTGAACAACTTAAAGAGATTGCTTCTTCTGAGTCACACGTGTACACGCTGTCTACTTTTACGGAACTTGAGAAATTCATTTCCACGCTAACGTCATCAACATGCTATGAACCCCGTCCTGTTTCTCTTAACGAGACCATAATAACGAATGTAGCGAAGGACACGTATCAGTATTTCAGTTACAAAGTAAAGGAATCTTCAAACCTCGAAATCAGTGTAGCCGATTTATCTGGTAGCACGCTTGTTTACGTCTCTCGCACTAATCCTCACCCTTACAAGTACGACAATGACATTTCCTTCGACCTTTCACAGCAAAAGAAGAAAATCATCGTCATTTCAGCTCGTCCCACACCAGATACAAAGGGAAAACGGTCAACCGACGACGACGAGCTCACACGACAAATCTATGTCTCGGTAACTTCCGACACTGACTCGGCTTCGTTCGAGATTGAAGCCAATGAATGTAATCCCTTGAACTGTACGGAGGGAACAAATGAAATGCCTACACCTCCGATATCCTCAGGTGGTATTTTTACTGCTACAAAGTTCGTGGTGGTAGGTTTTGCGATCTTGTTGATGCTTTTTGAACGATATGACATTTGAACATTGACTTTTTGAAATATAAATGGACAATTAGTTGTAAACATGCATTAATATAAGTAATGATAATTGCAGGTATGTAAATGTTAAGCATTTCCTTAATTTATTGCAGCTACAAACACTAAATTAATTTCAACACAGGTGCTTTCGAAAGAATCAAGGTAAGATATCAATTAGGTGGTATGCCCATTTTAAACAAAATGAGCATTTTCCAGACGCAAAAATCAACATACACGTGCAATCTATGATGTGATATAGTAGCAAAAGCAGTAACAAGCTAATAATTTTGAACATGAACCGACGTAAAGTTAAATAAAGAACTATATATAGAACAAAGAATCACAGCAGAAATCTCGCGAATGACGTTGAAAGTCTCAAGTCTGAACACTTAATTAATTAGACAGTTTAACAGCATGTGCATGTCCGTCTGTTGCACGGGTTAGAAATCATAATACTTTTTGCATTGCTTGAAATTTAACTAAGCTACAAAACCGATAGGTTTAGCTTAGTCGGGAGAGCTTTGCCTCATAATCGAAAGGTTGAAAAGTCCAATCAAGGTATGAGTAGCAGATTCCACACTTTTCAGAATGGAACATGTTAGACTTGTCATTGTGCTGAATTTCGAATAGATGGGAAAACTACAACAGCCTCGTCTAAAACAGCCTGGTTAACCTAGAAATAACCCTATAGCTGCAGGTTATCTCAATATTCCTGGTTAAATTTCCTGCTTATTTTACCTCATTTCCTAAACAGTCTGGTCAAGGTAACTGGGCATCTGGTTATAATTCACCAGAACTTGAGACAGACTATGTTAGGTGGATAAATGACCAGGCCCCGAAATTTTCATTGTACTGCGCAGTGTCAGAATAAATATGAAACTAGATATTCAACTGTCTGAGGATGGTTCAGAAACAGCAATAATGTATTTATGAATGAAATTCCAAATTTCTTGGAAGAGAAAATTAATCCATTTGTAACAAACAACAGATTGGATTGCGCTTCTCGACTTTTGACATTTCATAATTCGGCACGCTTTCAAGTCATCAGGGTTTCACCAAACAGCCTGTAATCTGCGTAGGATATGCATCACCAAGTTTAAGGAGACAATTGTAACACATGTTTTGAAATTTCGAAGACTTTCCAGATTTATAAAACCTGTTTACCGTTTACTATAACGTTAAAATGCAGCGAATGTTACGCCATAACAATGAAGTTCAATAACTTAATGGTCTACTGGCTACGGTAAACATACGATAATCCTTGTTTATGTTTCATCTTCTCTTTCTGAGTACTAGGAGTTGCCCAGAATAGCTATTCAAATTGCACTTGTTCTCATTGGTCAGTTCAGTTTATTCAAGTGGATTGGTCGTACTATATAAATTGCGCTATTAGCCAAGCCTTTTCTTTCACACAAAAGTGTTGGCTGTTTACGCACCCTTACTGCCTTAGTCGGTACGACTTTAGTTAAAATGCTTGTGAGGTATTTAATTCTTCTTGTATTTGTGCTTGGCATAATTTACGCCGAGCCATACAACTGCAGAGGTATTTATAATCCATCAGATTACATTGGTAAACTTCGAACAGTTAGACTGCCCGTCTTCTTGGAAGTCGGGAATTCCTGAAGGCAGCGCATCATCTCCGCCAATGATTGATCAGAAGTTTCTGAACTGTCATGAAGGTTTTACTTTGTGTGGATACGTCCCGATCGATCCAAAATCTGGCGAAGTTCTTGGACAAAGTGGCGTTACGGTTGGCGCTGGTGTTGATTTTGGAAGCAAGTCGAGGGCGTATTTCACGTCATTGAGTATAAGCCCCGCACTTGTTGACAAAGTTGAACCTTATTTTGGTTTGGAACGAAATCTCGCTGCTTGTGCTGCAATTGAACGTCCCTTGAGACTAACGCTAGTGGAGGCAAACACTTTGACAGACGCTGTCAGAGGCGATTTTGTCAATAAAGTTTCAACAAAATACGACAGCGATAAAGATGAGAATGCGCTGGCGTTTGCATCAGTTCCTCGCGGTATTCGTACAGCCATCGTCAGCGTTTGGTATCAGTTTGGTTATCCTTCGGCTAAAACGTATCCAAACTTCTGGGGATTTGTGACGACAAATGATTGGGAGAATGCGATAAAAGAACTGAGAAATTTCTACAAGAATCCAAACGAGCAGGCTAGAGGAGATTTGATCAGACGAAACAACGAAGCGGACATAATTGAAGCGACTCTTTTGAAATGCAACCGCTCTGTTGACATTGTTTTCTTGATAGACGCGTCTGGCAGTGTTGGAAGCACAAACTTTCAAGAATGCCTCGATTTTGTAAAGAACATGACAAAAGCATTTCCAGATCAGAAACTCAGTGGAAAAGATGGCACCAGATTCGGTTTGTCCACATTCAGTTCCAGCTACAGATCACATTTCTATTTATCAAGCTACACAAAGCAGTCAGCCTACGTTTCCGCAGTTAATCGAGTTTTCTACTCCGGTGGAGGTACCCAACTTGGTGAAGCTCTACAAGACATCTTAACCGATCAATTCACAGAAAAACGAGGTCTGCGTCCAGAGGTAGATGGCGTACCTCGTGTTTTGATTGTTCTAACGGATGGTCAATCACATGACAGTGTTTCAATTCCAGCAAAGAAAGTGAGAGATGAAAATATCGTTGTTTATGGGATTGGAGTTGGCGGGTATGATCTTGAACAACTTGAAGACATTGCAACTTCTAAATCACACGTTTACACACTGTCTACTTTTACCGATCTTGAGATATTTATTTCCACGCTAACGGCGTCAACATGCTATGAACCCCGTCCTGCGTCTCTTAACGAGACCATTATAACAGATGTAGAAAAGGACACGTATCAGTATTTCAGTTACAAAGTAAGCGAATCTTCAAACCTCGAGATCAATGTAGTCGATTTATCTGGTAGCACGCTTGTTTACGTCTCTCGAACTAATCCTCACCCTTACAAGTACGACAATGACATTTCCTACGATCTTTCAACGCAAACGAACAAGATCATCGTCATTTCAGCTCGGCCCATACCAGATACAAGGAGAAAACGGTCAACCGACGACGATCTCACACGACAAATCTTTGTCTCGGTAACTTCCGACACCGACTCGGCTTCGTTCAAAATTGAAGGCAACGAATGTAATCCATTGAACTGCACGGAGGGAACGAATGAAATGCCTCTGACATCCTCAGCTCGTGTTGTTGTTGCTACAAAGTTCGCCGTGATATGTTTTGCGATGTTGATGGTGCTTTTTCGAATATATGACATTTGAACATTGTCTCGTTTATTTCTTAAGATACAAATATAGGCGAGGACCTTTCATTATTTTCATATTCAGTCTTAGTTAATTAATGATCTTTGCACGTATGTTAATTTTAAGCATTTTCTTACAGTCGTCGCAATGAAAGTGTTCCTACAATATTTTATCAATTCTTTTTCTCACACGAACCAATTTATTTGATCAGTTATTCAAAAAATTGACAATTTCCTGTATAATTGATAAACTTCCTGTTGAATGCATCAATCACCTTTGGTTTTGGTGCAATTGACCAATCAGGAAGAGACAGGAAGTGGCCAGAAATGATCAAATACAGAAAGTTGAAGATAATTGGTCAACCGTCTCAATGAATTGGTTTGTGTGAGCAAATAAATTGGTAGAATATTTTAGGAATACCTCCATGGCCAAACTGTAAGATTATTATATAGCAAACATAGACATGTAGATTTTTTGCACTCTTATATCGTCATTCTATTGTGACAGATAATCCCAGTATATTCAATTTAAGTAATATTAAAAAAATGTGTGGCTCTGACGCTCTGTTTTGTTGCCCAGTAAATACTTGCCAAATGTTTCATTTCCCACCATGCAGTCGTCAATTATTGGGTGGAGGCCTAGTGAAATTTCATAAAGGAGGGCCGCCCAAAAATAGTCGACCCCTTTCAAATACAGGGTCAAAAATCTTGGCCCGCCCCAAAACCGTAGCGCTCCCCTGAAGTGTGGCTTCTTTCCAATCGGTCATTCATCGATATTTTTCATGATGGAAATTAATTTCAACACAGGTGCTTTTCAACTTTTGTCAGACAGTCGAAAGCAGTTGTGTTGAAATTAATGCGTAAGATATATGAGTCGGGTGGTGAGAGCACTTGCGCAGACACAAAAATTAATATGCCGGTATAGTGCAGAGTAAAGTGAAAACCAGTTATAAGCGATTCTTTATTTGAAATACCACCAATATGACCGCTGTGACGTAACGTGCAATCGATCTGTTCACAGCGCTAATAATGATATGTGAAGTGGAAAATAAGTAACAAAGAATGAATTAAATGCTTGAGGGGGCACGCGCAGGTGCAATATAGAATCTGGAGATTACAGAAGGGTGAGTAGAACTGTAAAATGGCCCTTTCGCTCAGTTCTTTCCGGCGGCCAAGGTCGGGGAAAACACCCACTCACTTCTGAATGAAGACTTAATTTAACGAGAGTTATACACATGCCAGTTTACACTGATAAATTTGTGCCTCTCAAACTGTTCTAATATACTATGAACCTATAAACTACTGTTTATATATACTGTACATATTTCTACTCAGGAGTAAAAAACTATTATACTATGTTACATCTAAAATATATAGAAGATTATGTGATAAAATTATCAATGTTTTTGTAGCTCTCCTTCAAGAGCAGTTTCATGTTGTGTTTAAATGATGCCACGGATTCTTTTTCACTCGCTGTCTTAGGTAACTGGTTCCATTGTTTTATGGTCGTAACAGCAAATTTACGACCACCTTCAGTCTCTCCCTTATATTTAGGGCATAGGAAATTAAGATTACTGTATCTAGTAGCTTTACTATTTAGACTAGAATTTAGTTTTAACATAGTCCCAAAGGTAAAATTCTCTTTCGTATTCCAGTTTGTATACTTATGTCGCTGGTTCACAGTTTGTTCATAACTTACTTTCACTAAGCAAAGAGGTGAGGGCTGGGAAATAGGTAGACTTGGTTCAAGTCCGTCTCTCAAGGGTTGAAAATAGCGATGCACGCAAACGGCAAAAAAAGGCGCGAAAATATGAGAGAAAAGTAGGCAGAGATGACGGACTTGGATACCCTGCAAGCGCACCAAAATTTACCGTCGGATTTTTCCTACGGAGGCGTGGCTTGCCAGTTGAAAACAACAACAAATTTTCGCGCCAATTTTTGCAAGTAACATTCGAAATGCTGCGAATGTCCCAAGTCCGTCTCTCCCTACTTTTCTCCTGAGACGCACTTGAAGCAAGTCTAGAAAATAGGATACTATTTACTTGTCTCACTTGATTACATGAACTCATTTGCATAGTGCCAATATGCATGCATAATCAATCTCGAATAACCATTACCCATTGTGCTTTTCGCGCTTAGAGATCGAAGTTTTGAGATTGTGAGTTCTGACCTTCAAAGGACAACGTTAATTGAATTGGCTGTATATATAGAAGAGAATTGTGGAAAATCTCTGATTGTGCGAAAAAAATGTTAATTACCCCCAGAGCGCCAAAATGCGAAGAAGTGTATATAGAAGCGCTGGAGGGATTTTGTAGACGAAATTCAGAGTGTAAATCTCTTTTTAACTTAACTTAACCAGGAGCAGCTGCGAAAAATGCAACTGTATGCGATTCCGGTGCAGCTCTCTAACCAACTGAGCTACAGAGTCCCTGTTGTGGAGCTCTAACCACAAGTTCATGTAAATTATATTAAGCTCATGCCAGTGTATATGATGTCGTATATATGCATTGGGAGCTCTACTTCGTAGAAGTTTTTTATAATATTTACATGGCGCATTTCACTACGCTTTACATTGCGCATTAGGGAATGTACGATAGAAAGACAAGATATAAAAGCCTCTGCGGACGAATGATTATTCGGAAAACCCCAGTTTGTTCAGTTTTAAGGGCGCAAGAGCTGTGTAGGTAATTGGCGCGTGTCGGAGTGAACGAGGTGTGAACGCTGAACGAAACATTTCGTAATGTACAACAACAACTTTATATTCCAACCAAAAGCATATTAATTTCAAATTCAATTTTAGATTCTAGTAAACTAGCTACGTTGGTGTTAACCATGCATAAGGGCTTATCAGAAAGTATAGCATATTTTTGACCTGGCAGCGTCTCAAATATTTTCCTTAACAGTTTATATTAAAGACCGATATAATTATAGTGTGCCCTATTATTCTATTGAAATGAGAAACCTAAAGGGATCAGAAACCAAAAGCAAAAACATAACATCACAGCAAAAATCTATCCGCGCGAATCACTGTTGCAGCGCAATAATTATAACCAAAATATCTAGAGATAATTCGTGATCGAGGCTCCGATTGCAATTTATGAATAAGGTCTATACAAACCTACATTTTAGGCTTGTAAATATTAGCAGAAAGCGTGCGTGTATTTTCGCGCGAGTTTGGTAAATGATTTTCAAAACGGGTTTAAGAGTTCAATAAATTGAAATCAGCAATGTATTTATGAATGAAATCCTGAATTCGAAATTTCTTGGAAGAGAAAATTAGTTGCCTTTCCTCATACAGAAATTATGTGGGCTATTACAGATTTAAATGTAATCATCGCAAATGCGCGACATAGGAAAAAATAGGTACGCATTGCGTACACGTGGCTAGTGTTAAACAGCAAAAGATAATAACAGGCTGATTAACAGTAACTGGACAAAACAACTTCTGATTTGTTGAAGGATATTTGTACGGATACCCCAGCTTTCTTGCGCTATGCTCCTTAATATCCAGTCGTTATCCCTGAGAGCTGCCTCGTACCCAAACGTCTCGTTGTAAAAAAACAGCGATGCGCGTATGACGAGTATACTTCACTGAAGTATTGTAGTGGCGAGAGAAAGGTGAAGGGGCTGATGGGAAATGTATACCCTTCCCAACAGCGCCTTCTCGCGTCGCCTACCTGCCCGTATTATATTTAATGTATACTTAAAGCGCCTGGGACTGGGTACGAGGCAACCTGAGTAGTGAGTATCCTCACGAGGAAAATACAAAAGAAACGAATGTTTAATCAATGTTTGTAAATCGGATAAAGATTTGTCCTGATTTACATAAACTTCTGCGAATTTTCTCGGCTTAGACAATGTTTATTTTTAAAATTACTATGCCAATGAAGTCATAAGATGGGTCGTTGTTTAAGCACGTTAAAACATTCGCAGATCGCCTTATGGTTTAACTAGTACCTAAACAGGGGCGCAACAACAATTGCTGTTATGGCTGCTTTTTCCATACAGTGGCCTATGAGAAAGTACTATTGAAACTTTATGCTGAGGGATTCTCGAAAAACTCTCTACAATGGATAACAAATTATCTCAATGGAAGGCGGCAGTTCGTCCAAATTGATATTGATGACCGCGTATCGGAAAAGATAATTGTCACATCTGGGGGACCGCAAAGGTCAATCCTATGCCCTGTCTCATTTAATTTATACGTTAATGATTCAAATGAGAAACTGTCTAAATCAGTGAAATCTCACCAATACGCAGACGACACTACCACGTATGGCCATTGCAAGCCAAACACACTACAACAATGTCAATCTCGACAATCTGATATGCAGATAGCATTGGATGCAATGGAGTCCTGGTCTACAGATTCCAACTTGACACTCAATGCTTCGAAGACCAAAGCCACGGCATTTTCCACGCAGCAAATGTCTCGTGTCCATAAATTGGAAAACTGCGACCGAACCAGTCTTGAGAGACTTTCGTCTGTTAAATTGTTGGGCACACAGATGAACCAACAGTTATCCTGGACATGCAGAACACGTTAATAAAGCAATATCTTCGTGTTATTCCATCCTCGCTGTATTACGAAAATTAAAACATATGGCGCTTTAGTAAAGAAACAACTCGCTGAATGCCTAGTTCTATCGAGACTAGATTATAACAGCTCGGTCCTGGAACCTCTTGCAGTATATTTGATGAAGAGATTAACGCGGGTGCAACCATCAACAGCAGGTTTTGTGACCAATCGCTATGCCACCGATAATGATGTAATAAAATTATCTATGAATATTTAAAGATGCGGTAAAGTCCGTTCTGCGCATATATTCTGCGCATCAAAACATTCCATCAGTGGGAGAGCAACCTTTGGAATGTTGTTAATATTTCGCTCTTTCCGAACTTTCTTGAATTGAATCTCTAGTCTGTATTCATTTACAAGCATAACGAACCAGAAAAGTGTTAAAAATTCAGTATAATATATATCTAATCATATTTTACAACTGTAGCAGTGAGTTAAAAATGTAAACAAAGCGTTTGTTTACATTACGGACTTTACATCACCTTTAAGGAGTAAGAAACGTTCGCGCACACGTTATCATACAATCGTTATAGGCCATGTTTTTACTCTCGAAGTAATCATAATAAAAAAGGCGGTTGAAACATTTAGCATAAGCGTATTGAAACGTTCCTGTTATTAAAGGTATATGTGCGGCCGTATGCCGCTATTGTCGCGTCAATTTACCCTTTAAATATTAGCAATATGAATATATAGTTTGAATTATGAATCCTTTAGCTTTTAGCCCTGTTACATGCAAAATATGCAATATCGTAGACTTTTAAATATGTCAGACGCAATTTGACACCCAACTTGTGACAGTTTATAATATGAACATAGTTGCTTTCTCCAAATTTCTTCCCCCCAAAACGATTTTCTCTTTACACCTTGGCGAATTCAGTTCTGTGATTTACAAATCGAATGGCTAAATGTATGTGTATTAAACTCACGAAAGACTGTTTTTAATTTGCGATAATCGGTTACAAAGTTCACGTTCTACCCTGTACGTCGACGTCATGAGATAAATCTCTGGTTAACAAACTCTAGTAGTACCAATAATAACAAAATTTCAGTTGATATGGTCATTTGGATGCAACTACCGGGAAGCGAAGACCCGACGAAGAGCCGTCGCTCGAAACGTCGAATTTGTCGTTGTATTTTCAGGTAGTTGCTTCTATCTCAACCGACGTTTTGTAGAGTATTGACTACTTCACAGTTTTATATTTCACAAGCAATCTGATATCCACGAGACCTGAGTCTACGATAGCATATAGAGATGATTTCTGCCTCAAAAACATAGGTTTTTTCTTTGCGCTTTGACAAAACTAGTTCTGCGATTTACAATTCGGGCATAAACAAAAATATCGCGTAATAAACGCAAGAAAAGACTGTTTTATATCATAAACGTTCGCATTTCGCAATATTTGTATGATGGCTGTCTCGTGACCATGATTGATGATCGGGATTTTCCGAAATCAAGTCGAACTCGAAAAACAAAGAATCGGTACACCCTCGACCTACCGTCAATTTCCGAAGTGGACATCCTCACATCACATAAAATTGAACTGCGTTTTAAAAATAATTGTCAATTGCTCCTGTTTCATTGTCTCCTTCACTGCTGTTTTGGCTGTTTCGGTGAGATTTTAGTTACAATGCTCGTGAGATTTTCAATTCTTCTTGTATTTGGGCTTGGCATGGTTTATGCTGATCCACACAAATGCACAAGTGGATATAAACCATCAGATTACATCGGTAAACGTCGAGTTCCAACAAATTGCAAAGTTGAACAGCTGGACTGCCCAACTTCCTGGAAGTCCGGAATTCCTCAAGGCAGCGAAACATCAGCACCCATGATTGACCAGAAGTTTCTGAACTGTCATGAAGGTTTCACTCTGTGCGGATACGTCCCAATCGATCCAAAATCTGGTGACGTCCTTGGCCATAGTGGCGTTACGGTTGGTGCTGGTGTTGATTTTGGAAGCAAGTCGATGGCGTCTGTCACGTCATTGTCAAGCACACTGGTTGACAAACTTGAACCTTACTTTGGTTTGAAACGAAATCTCGCTGCTTGTGCTGCGATTGAACGTCCTTTGAACCTAACGCTAGCGCAGGCAAACACTTTGACAAATGCTGCTACAAACGATGTGGTTACTGAAGTTTCAAAAAGATACGACAGCGATAAAGATGTGAACGAGTTGGCGTTTGCATCAGTTCCTCGCGGTATTCGTACAGCCATCGTCAGCGTTTGGTATCAGTTTGGTTATCCTACATCTTATCCACGTTTTTGGAATTTTGTGACGAAAAACGATTGGGACAATGCGATAAAAGAATTGAGAAATTTTTACGAGAATGAGAACGAGCAGGCCAGAGGAGATTTGAAAAGACGAAACGACGAAGCGGACATAATTGAAGCGACTCTTGTGAAATGCAACCGCTCTGTTGACGTTGTTTTCTTGATAGACGAGTCTGGCAGTGTTGGGGGCATAAACTTTCAAGAAAGCCTCGATTTTGTAAAGAACATGACAAAAGCATTTCCAGATGAGAAACTCAGTGGAAAAGATGGTACCAGATTCGGTTTGTCTACATTCAGTTCCAGCTACAGATCACATTTCTATTTATCAAACTACACAAATCAGTCAGCCTACCTTTCCGCAATCAGTCGAGTTTCCTATTCCAGTGGAGGTACCCAACTTGGTCGAGCTCTACAACACATCTTAACCGATCAATTCACCGAAGAACGAGGTCTGCGTCCAGAGGTAGATGGCGTTCCTCGTATTTTGATTGTTTTAACGGACGGTCAATCGCATGACAATGTTTCAATTCCAGCAAAGAATGTAAGAGATGAAAACATCGTTGTTTATGCAATTGGAATCGGCGGGTATAGTCTTGGACAACTTGAAGACATTGCTACTTCTAAATCACACGTTTACACACTGTCTACTTTTACCGATCTTGAGATATTTATTTCCACGCTAACAGCGGCAACATGCTATGAACCCCTTCCTGTACCTCTTAACGAGACAATAACAACAAATGTAGCAGAGGGTACATATCAGTATTTCAGATACAAAGTGAAGCCATCTTCAAACCTCGAGATCAATGTGGTCGATTTATCTGGTAGCACAATTGTTTACGTCTCTCGGACGAATCCTCACCCTTACAAGTACGACTACGACATTGTCTACGACGCTTCAACCCAAACGGACAAAATCATCGTCATTTCACCCATTATACCTGTAGCAAATACAAAGCCAAAAGTGAAACGGTCAGCTGACGACGAGCTCACACGACAAATCTATGTCTCGGTAACTTCCGACACCGACTCGGCTTCGTTCAAGATTGAAGGCAACGAATGTAATCCCTTGAATTGTACGGAGGGAACAAATGAAATGCCCACAACTCAACCTCCTACCACTCAGCTTCCTACAACTACCGCTACTGCTACTCCAGCTGCTACAAAAACGACATCCTCAGCTCGTGTTGTTATCGCTACAAAATTCGTCGTGGTATGTTTTGCGATGTTGATGATGCTTTTTGAAATGTATGACATTTAAACATTGTCTCGTTTGTTTCTTATAAGATACAAACAGGCGAGGATCTTTCTTTATTTTCATATTTCTTAGTTGTGAACATTATATATAAACAATGATCATTACACGTATGTTAATTTCAAGCATTTTCTTAAAGCTATTTTCTTTTAAATGTTACATGTGAAATAAGTTGACGAATAAAAAGTCAGTATGATTTCTCTACGATTTAATGCGTATTTATTGAGATAATTAATACTCATACGAAAATCATTATAGATTGAAATGTATTGGGAACTCTCCTTCGATAAAAGCCTCTGCCGAGGAAAAATTGGGAAAAAATCTGCCCGATTTTTAAACTAGAATATACCCGACCAAACGCTGACTGGAGACGGGCTGAAACCTCTGCCCCGAACGCACATATACATGTTGACACAGACGCGAATATACTTTTGTCTTGGCAGCATCTCACATATTTCCTTGACAGTTATACTAATGACCGATATCATCATAGTATAGATATACCAAACTTACCAAGCCCTATAATCATTCTATTTTGATTTTGAGATGACCACTTCAAGAAATAAAGATAATTGTTAATCGTTTTAAAGATAATGCTCATGTTTCATTGAATACTAGGAATTGCACACAAGGGCTCTTTAAATTGCACTTCTGATTGGTCGATCGAATTTCTCGATTCTTATCAGGGACCTTTAGCAAATAGGTGACGGCAACGCGACGACGACGGCCAAAATAAACTCGTTCGAATACGTAACTTTAAGATCAACATGTCTTGTATTATCCGTTGTATGAATTCTCGAATTTATTGCAATTTAAGAAGGTTAAGACAGAGGTTTATAGTTGAGAAGACTTCTACTAAGCCACTAATTTGGCGAGGACTACTTCTCGCGGCTTGAAAGGCAGACGTTGTGTACAAAACGTGAAAATCTTTGGTTTGCTGTTGTAAACAGAGAAAGGACGACGTCTAAAACTCCCATGAGACCTTTAATTATGCATTTCCTTTCTACACTGTCATAAATTTCATTGTATTAATAGCCGTCGCCGTCCTGCTAGCTAAAGCCCGCCGCACACGAGAGCAACTTGCTGAGCTAACCGCCTCGCGAGGCCGTTAGCTCAGCTATGTATTTTCACCGCACACGTTGGGAAAACTACTCAACAACAACATAATTAACAAAATTATTTGCATTTTCCTCCATTTTGTTCCAAGTCACATGAAGAAACCATGGTTTGTCATTGACTAATTGATTCAAACAGCTCAGCACTTAGCTCACAACATCCGCAGACGCTGAGATTTTCTCCTCGCGAAGCGAAAAATATCAAACACGATAGATATTTTCCTCAAGGCCTCGAGAGGTCAAGTAGCTCTCAAGTAGCTCAGCAAGTAGCTCTCGTGTGCGGCGGGCTTAATTCACTGCTGTTTGACCGTTTACGTCAGATCTTAGTTAAAATGCTTTGAACGGATTCGACCAAACTACGCGACCGAACTATTTTTAGCGTGACACCTAGACATGCGTACGTTTGTAATCTAAAATGACTGAAAATTGCAAACTTCGCAAGGCTATATGCCTATATTATCCGCATTTTACAACATTTCGCAACGAAACTTTGGAATATTACTAATTTTGTGATGCTCTTTCAAGATGTGATGAAATTTTTGTCTAGACTTGTTGAGATCAAAATTTTGTCTATTACGCAAATGGTCAATTACTATACACCTAATGTTTTGGATTTATTAACTCGTTTAATTGTTGTTTCTCGCAGTTCATTTGTGGATCATTAATTATATTAGCTAGACGTTGTTTAGATCCTATTATCATATACTCAGTTTTTCGCTTTTCGCTGTTTAATGTGAGTTTATTGGCAAGTATCCATTGATGTACCTTCTCCAAGTTTTCATTCAATCTTTCATTAATTCATGTACGTTTGCTCCACATGATGATATATTTGTATCATCTGCAAACATATACTTACATTAGTACTAGAAGAAAGGCAGTTAGGTAAATCATTAATATATATCAAAAGGAGTAGTGGGCCTAGTTTGAGCCCTGAGGAACACCGCACTTTATGATTCTTTCACTTTAGATGTTATTTGTTTTATTTTGCACATTTGTGTCCTGTCAGTTAAATAGGATCTGAATTACCTGCACTTAAGTGCTTGTTCTTGTATGCCGTACACATGCATTTTTTGAGAAGAATATCATGATCTACACAAACAAAGCGGCCTTTTTTGAATCAAGAAATGGAACACCATTTCTGCAGACATCCTTTGTCCACGTTTATATACCACTCGTTTGTAATGTTAAGAAGGGATGTTTGGGTAAGATGTTGCTTTCTAAACCAGGCCTGATGTTCTGTGATCACGCCATTCTCTTCCAGATAAGTTTCAAGTTGTTTAGCAATCAAGCTCTCTAATATTTTGGCTACTGCAGACAAAACCGAGATAGGTCTATTAGTTATTACAATGCGTTTTACACCCTGATTTATGAATTGGTGAAATAATAGCCACTTTGAAATCATTCGGGAATATGCCCGTCATAATT
>CACRXK020006411.1:0-21009 GCA_902702795.2 Paramuricea clavata | reverse complement strand
CCCCCCCCCCCCCCCCTCGGTGTAATAAATGTACTTTCCCTAATACTCTGTCAGATCCGTGCTCTGCATTTTACTAATATGCGAAACGTATATATACTGTAGTTTTCGTGAGGATTTAATCTCATCATGCTTTCGGAAAATATATACCGGGTTTGACATGTTTCACCTCGCGAGAAAAAGATCTCAACGTCTGCGGGTGTTGCGAGCTTAGTGCTGAGCTGCTTGAACTAAGTAGCCAATAAGAATCCATAATCTTCACGTAAGCTGCATGAGCTAGCCACCACGCGAGGGGTTATTTCAGCACTCGACTCTCTCGTGTGCGGCAGGCGTGACGTTCTGTAATGCGATACTTCATTGCTGATATCAGTCATGCACGAACTACACATAAAATATGTTTCTATACAATACATAATTTTTTAAAAGTTGTTTCAAATAAAGCAAAGTATTTTCGTTACCATATTACCCTAATCGTATATCTTTACTGGCCGAACCGACCGGATCAAGATGGCGACTCGATCGATGGAGAGTTTACTATTCTAACCAGACACAGTACTAAAATGCGGTGCCCGCCTACAAATAAAACTTTCGGCGTTTCCGCCTACATGCACAAGTAAAGTTATATTTAGCACGCTATACATTCTCCTGTCGGCCGCCAGTTGGTCCGTATGTTAGGATCAAAACTGCGTTTTAAAGCCTTCAAAATAAAATATTTTGGGCTCAAAATACTATCAAAATGAGGAGAAAAGTGAGACGAATCCACTGGCATACGGCCGAAAACGAGAAAACCAACAATTCCGAAGTTATCAAGGATCAAACGGACTGCATTTTTAATTAGTTTAATAATTTTGAGCGATTTGTAAACAATACAATTTCGCTTATTAAAACTGCACATTAAAACCTTCAAAATATAAAATTTTGGGCTCAAACTACAAACAAAATAAAGAGAAAAGTGAGACAAATCGACTGGTATACGGACGAAAAAGAGAAAACCAACAATACGAAAGTTATCAAGGTCAAATGCATTGCATTTTTAATTAGTTTAATAATTTTGAGCGATTTGTGAACAATACAATTTCGCTTGTCTTTCAAAGGCCATAAATCGCTAGAATACTGTAGTTTAGTAATACATTTGACATCTGTGAGTATAATTTCTTACACTGAATCGAACGGTGGTATTGTTGTCCTTATTGGGCGCATAAAACCAGAGACAAGTCGCAGCAAAAAGTCAATCGTGAAAGTTCGAGATTAATTCGAAAGAAAACTTTCCTCGAAAAAAGGAATTCGGAAAACGTGAAGGATTATTTTGAGCGGCTTTTGTCTTTCAAAGGCGACAAATAGGTAGAGTAGAAGTCAATTTTGAAATCAATTTTCCATCCGTAAACACAACTTTTCACGCTGATTCGAACAGTGGTATTTTTGTCCTTGTTTTACGCATAAAACCAGAGATAAAACTGATCAAACAGTCGATCATCATGAGAGTACACGATTAATTAATAAATTCATAAATTCCGAGCGCGTGCAAGGAATTTTTTGTAGGCGATTAAGGAAACGTATTGATGCGAACACACTAACAAACGGACAAACTAACAAACTAACAAACTAACAAACTAACTAACAAACTAACTCACAGGCAGAATATAATGCGGTGCCAAAAATGGCACGGGCACCGCAATATACCGTATTTACCATTGAACTATAAGTAAACTGGAAGGCTAACTCAGGGGATTGAAGCCGTGCTTTGTAGGTAGTGCCAGTCCTTTTTCACAAATTTTTTTTGAAAAATACACTTTATATATAGATAAATTTTACTCCTTTAATCTCCTTTCCCCCTTTCCTTTTTCATTTTAGAGCGTACTAAGACAGTTAATCTTTTCACTCAAGTACTTACAATAAATAAACATCGTTCAACTGCTGAAATATTACAGAGCCAAAACAAAATTTGTCAAAAAACCTCGCGAAAATGTTTGTTTTTTTCTGAGTTATGAGACTTTCCAAAAAGAGTTAAGAGATTTTATGATACAAATTATATAGAAAAATATTAAATACGTTTGCAAATTTATTTTGAAGTACCCACGATTTACTTTTGACAGTTAAAATAAGCATTATCAAAGCTAGCTTGGCTGCCATATAAGTGCTCATATAAATGCCCAACAAAAAGATCAGCGATGACGAAAATCACATCACGTACTTGAAAAAGTCAATTTATTTCATGTTTTAGAAGGAATAAAACAAGGACTAAACTCAGGCTAGGGTTTAGTACAAACTAAGTTTTGGGCCGGACGTTCAAAATGTTTTATATTATACTTTTTTCGAGTTGAAGAGCGAGGTTTCCTTCGGCACGTCCAAACCTCGTCATTTTTTCAAAATACAAAAGCAAAACTCCTCACTTTTTGCTGCAGAGACATGTAAAACAGTCGGAACTAATTGGAAAACCTGGTTTGAATCCCAATCATAGCAGTATTCCCATGCAAAAAGTGTTTTTCTTGCACATTTTTGCTCGAAAACAAACTTTTGATCGAATTTTTTCACTCCTGGAAACTCGCCTTAGTCCTTTTGAAAGCTGAGTTTCCCGCACATCGGCTTCAACGAATCATAGGCCTTCCAGTTTACTTATAGTTCAATGGTATTTACTCGCTTAAACGCAGCCCTCGAATAAACGCCGCAGATAAAAAACAGGAATATTAATTATATTCGGTACTGAATCATTTCAGTGAGAAGTCGTGCAATAGCTTCCCGACTCCCCCCCCCGCTCCCCAACTCTACCTGATCTGAGTATATTAGATTCAAATTTGTTGTGAAGTTTCAACCTTGAACTTCATCCGGAAGTAATGTTTCCAATTCTTCGTCATTTGTTCAAATGGCTATCAATTAAGCCGCCAGATTACGCCGCAAGATATACGGCATAATCAGTTGCATGGCAAGTATAATGATTTAAAGCGTTCTATAATCATGGAAATTAATTCGGAGACTAAGGAAAAATTCCCAAATTTCCAATGTTGACTTGTCACCTAATCATCATGGTTTTAATCAACATTGTACCAGAGGGAGGAGGGTTTTACTATTACTAGCGTTGATGGACGTTTGTATTAAATTAACTAAGAAAAAAATAGCTTTACAAAATAGTGAGACACGATACTTAATATTGTGTGCGGATATTATTTCTATAATTGTAGAAAGGTTAAATTTCACTTAGAGTCAAGTATGAAGAAAATTTCCATTCGAAATAAGAAGTTCCAATGTTGGTGGATACATTGGCACACAATCAGAATCTATCACTCAGAGATTTCAATAATAGATAATCAATGTAGACAGTAGACCCAATTCTATTGTTTCACTTGCCGTGAAGGAAATTGGAATTCTGTAAACCTCCGTCTGTGAAAATTCTTGTATCGGATAAACTTACAGTAAGTTAATAAGGTAAAGCGAAGTACGACAAGTACCGTAGCTTTGTGCTTTTCGAAGACATATCGTCTATATCTCTCTTTCGACACACTTTAAATAATTAATTGATTAAAATCATGTTATATACAAATAAAATTATATTTTAAAATTACAAAGTTGGCGGTAAAATAAATCGATTTCGCTGTAACACAGCCTCTTCAGTACTCCGCCATCTTGTTTTTAAATTATTAGGGAAAGTACATTTATTATGCCGAGGGGGGGGGATGAAGATGTTAAGGGGGGGCTCCGAAATATTTTCTGGCATTAAAGAGGGGGCTCTGAAAGTTCTTGATATACTGAAGGGGGGGCTCTAAACTTTTCAAAGGTTTGACCCCAGCAAATTAAAGTTAAAATTTTTACATTTTCAGGTAAAACAGTTTGCGTAATAAAGTAATTATTTTTGTGAAATGATAACCATTTTTGTAAAATACAGTCAATTTACATGTAATTTGTTTGCGAAATTTGCTTTAGAAAACGCCAGAAATTCAGTCCTAGAGCTTCAAAAATGTAAAAATTTTCTGGGGGAGGACCCCCAGACCCCCCTTCAGGGATGCCAGAAGTTGCTGACGGTAAGGGGTGCAATTGGTTAACAAGAGGGCATACTCCTTAATAAAAGTGCACCAGTGAAAATGAAAGGGCGTCATGATCTTACATTCGTGTCGACCTCCCTCCCCGTTACCAATTTTTTTCGGACCGAATACAATTATCTAGGCACAATTCCTCCGTAATTTCTCGCCAAAAATTCCATAATTAATGCTTTCCGTTTCACTTTTCGCCAAATAGATAACAATTTTGCCGAATTCCTGACGACGGGGGTGGAACACTCCCACACACATCCTCGAACGACGTTTAATTCTGTCTGTTGTAAAAGTTTTGTGCACCTGTTACACCCATAGTCTGCACCCGCACTGCACCCACAAAGTTGAAAATGCAAAAGGCAAGGGGTGCACTTGCACCCGCTGCACCCGTGGTTCCGGCATCCCTGCCCCCCTTTTCTTCCAAAACTTAGTATGAGAGTGCCAATACGTATAATCCCCTGACCCCCACCCACCCCCAAACGTCAGATGCTTTGCTACGTCCCTGATGGTTGTATTCGAAACCGATTTCAGTTTTAAGATATCCTTAGTCTGCTCTTCTAAATGGATACATGAAATCACCTGTAGCTTATTTTAATTTTTTGGCGCCAGGTTTGTGAAGTAACTTACGCGCCAAAAAGTAGCAGTTCCAAAAACAAAAAAGCATATACGATTTGCAAGAATTATGTGTTCTATGTTTGTGGGATATTTCGTACAAACGGAATGGAAATTAAAGAAATTGAAGCATAATGGCACTCAGTTTGCATGCATTTTTGACAGGCATACAAAGACATTTGCAACAGATGCCGGGAGACACTTGGGTGGGGGCGACATTCTGTAAGGTTCCAGCACATTACCCTGATCCAGGAAATCCTGGCCACTACATGAACGTGTTCAAGACTCCGAATACGCTGAATGATGGACAACAACAACCTGTTGATAATTTCACCCCTAGAGCCAATTTAAAATGTTTTAAAGACGGTGCCATTTCATCTGGCGCTAGTGAGGTGAAAGAAGCAGCAGATCGGTAGTTTTGTTGAGGAGAAGCACATGCTTGAGTATATCAGACATCTTGAGGAACTGCAAATTGTATCTATGATAAAAGAGAATTCTGGATTGTACTCCTTCGATTCCGAATTCTAGAGGGGGGGGGAGGGGGGGGCATTGAAAATTTTAAAAACTTGGAGGGGGGGGGAATCGAAATTTACCGATAACCTCAACAGGGGCCCTGTAAAAATATGAGCTTTTTTCAAGACATCTTCATCCCGCCCCCTCGGTGTAATAAATGTACTTTCCCTTATGTACTTCATGTAGTTAAAATTTCAGAATTCCGAAAGTAATAGCGACCAAACAAACTCGTTGAACAACTTGATCACCAAATGATTGCAGTGGAAAAACTGTAATCTATTATCCATCGTGTAAAAATTAGACCGGTATATGTTCATTCAAGGTTCATTAATTAACAAAGGGTTTACGTTCTAGGATCCAATTGAAAGTAGAACTTTCACCAGCTTGATTTAAATGTAAGCGTTGTATACAAGATATGATAATCTGTATTCTGCCGTTGTAAACAGAACAACGGCGACCTCTAAAAACTCCCATATGCATGGGATCTTACTTGCTAATTTCTGTTCGTTTTCTTGTATTAGTATCATATTAAGTGACATTATAAAACGTAAGGCTGTTTCTTGTCACGTGCCCGTTAGATTAAGCTTTGCTCAAGTTCGTTAATGCCAAACGAAAAGCGGAAAGTACAGAATCTCCCCCGAAACTAAACGCTCAAGAATTGGCGATGCTAGTGGTCTTCTGTCCTAAAACAGTCCCATCTCCCAACGTATTTATCCAACAAAGATTGATTGGCGACACTGATCTCAAAACTAGGATTGGATGGAAGGAATTAATTTTGAAATCAGAATATTTATAATGAGGAGAGATCTTACACCTTCCTTACGAGTTAAATCGTTGCATATCCAAATTAGTTATACTATCAAGCAAATATCTACTACTTCTACGTAACTGGAATGGTATAGCTTCCTACACCTCTAATGATCTTGGAATGTTTCAAACTCGGGATAATGAGACTTGAGGCGGTCATACTGCTGTCATCTCAATGGTGTAACCCCAGAAGGAAGAGAGGGCAATGATAACCAATTTCTCGCTAGGCCATTTTTTTTATTCCTACCAATCACCAGAAAATTTAACAACCTTTTCTAAAATGTCAGCAACACCACTAATATGGCCGCCATTGGCTTCATTATGAACACTACCAGATGCTCTATTCATTCCTTGTTTGAGATCAGTGATTAGCGGTAGCCGGGCACTAACAACTTTCGGTAGTCATACTGTCTACAGGACAGCTGCAACAAGAACTGCTTTCAACAAATGTTAATTTAAAATGTTTCTCATCTTTATATTTCACATGTTTTAACTTGTTCGTCAATATTTTTAATTAATATGCGTTGAAATCAGCTTTAATGTTGACTTCAAGGAAAATTTAAATTTTGGTACCTTGTTGTGATGTCGAAGGTTCATCAAGAAGGTTCTGAAAATACAAGACATTATTTGTGAGGCTTACTAAAAGGTCGACAACTTTCAATGACAAAAATACTTACATATGATGTAGCACCATCTGAAGACGTAATATGATCTTTCCACTCGTCAACATTCTTCACAACAGGAAGTGGAGTGCTTTTTGTGACTGGAATGTCCCCGGCATTCTCATGAACCAATGACAGTGCTTTCTCCGAGTTGATGATCTGAGATACGGTGTCGCACTTTATTTCAGCTGTATTACAGGGACAAATAAGCAATATTCAATAACAAGGACATTGCCAATGAATACAAATTCGTTTAGAAAAATAGTTTGTTTGGAAATTTTAAAATAGTTCGTGTAACCTTTTGGCGAAAATTGGCAAAATATGTGAGCAGCCACCTCTAGTATTAATTACATATGCGTGATATGTCACATGAAGGGCCGTACAAAATGTTTGCCTCAATAGCAGGGCCGCCGAGAGGGGGGGGGGGATTGCCCCGGACCCCGAGGTGCTGGGGGCCCCTGAAAAATTTTTGTTGGGCCCCAGTCTTTTTTGTGTGTTAAATATTTTCGGGCAAAGGACAAGATACCTGTTTTTTTGGGATAAGTACCGAAATTTGGCATAAAAAAATGAGATAAAGTCCCTGGAAAGTAATTGCAACGTACTTGTCCGGAAAAATTTTTTACCCCTAAAATGGTACACTGACCGAAAATTTTTTGGCGACGGGGGGGTGGGGGGGAGGTTGTTCTCCGGAAAAATTTTTTTCGGGAAAAATTTTTTAGATAGGGGTCCCTAAAAAAAAGTTTGCCCCCGGGCCCCCGCCAACCTCTCGGCGGCCCTGCTCAATAGGCCCTGGTGGTACCAAAATTATTACTATTATATGCTCTTTAATACCTAAATTGACTTAAAACATCTAAAACATCTAAAAGACGATTTACTTACATGCTGCTTTGTAAACTTCGTCTACATGAGCCTCTGGTGTGGATTGAAGTTCAGTAGCGAAAAGAGCCTGTCAAAAGAGAAAAATTTAAATTCTGTATTTAGTGATGTTATCATAACTTTGATCTACACTTCGATCCCTGGATGGCTCTAAAGGCAATCGTAATTGAAATAAGATGGTAAGTAACTGAATTATATGTAGAGTCATTTTCAACCAAATTTAATTCCAAACGTGTAGTAAAATTGGATTCAAACTTCCACTGGAGTCAAATTAACTCCCTGAAATTAACAGTGTAAAATTAGAGCAAATAGGCTTGGATTGGTAACTAAATTTGCACCCCCAATCTTTCGCTAAATGTTCATCAATGTTGGGTTTTTTTCAGATCTAGAAAGAATAGTGGTACTACGTTGAAAAAAAAGAAAATTACATTCACCGAAGTGGAAGCAACATTTGTTGAGGCAGTCAGCTGAACACCAGAGTCGCCCTTGACCAATGGGAGTTTTCCGGCCTTAACATCGACCAATGGCAAGATCTTATCAGGATGTTCAGTCTGAAATTTCTCTGGAGCCTTGCTTCGTCGAATGTCACCTAGAAAAAAATTTTAAAGTTAGAACTCCTCCGCAAGAAATACCTGTAAACCAAACGTGAACTTATGCTGAAGTTTTAGAGTGTAAGAACCTGTTTATATGATTCTGCCTGCAGAGTAGAACCGGACATTTTCATCTCGCCTCAGGCGAGAAAAGCAATGCGGGAATAAAGACATTTAAGTATTTGACGTCATATGTCTTGCAGAAAAAAGCATTTACACGTACTCGGAAGGAAAGTTCATTGGCCTTACCATGATAAATCGTTTGTATGGGATCCCAGAATTGAAACGAGATCATATATGGACACGATAGAGTTTATAATTATTATGAGAGGGATCTTGGCAAGTGTCCCGACCCGCCTGCTGTAGGTAATTTGGATCATGGATATAAATGCAGTATATGACAATCTTTGTTGGCCTTACTTAGATTAGATACACAGTACAACATCTCAAATCATGCCTGATCTCCCATCAGTCTCAAATGTCGCAGTAACAGTATGAATGTATTTCGTCTTTCTTGTACTGTATGCAAGTCAGTTTTCGTACTTGACTGCACTTGTGAGCACTTGGGACAACTCACAACCGTTACAATCAAATAAAAATAAACCTTCGAAATATGTTTATCAGTGATAAAGTAGCAACATTTTAAGTGTATAAATAAGTATAAGCACTTACTCTCAGCCTCGCCACGGACGATTTCCTGAAGTAAGTTACTTGGAGTATCATCACTTTCAAAGATCTCATCTAAAAAATTAATAATTGATGTCAGTTGACTGATCATTCATCCCTCGGCAATCTGACGTCCGTGTTCACAAAAAGTCTCTTGCTTAAGCTCACCAATCTTTGTCCAAATTTAACTTGAAGTTATGCAGTGAACAGATTATTTTGTCATTGTAAACATCTTTACCTTTTTGCAGTAACACTGCAGCCTCACTTCGTTTGGACGCTGTTGATACGTCAGCTACGTCACAAATCTCTACCTTGATATCTACAAGACCAAGACTACGCTGTACTTGTGGAATAACTGAAAAAAGGAAAACTGTAGTCACCTTGATACCAAAGTATAATTTCTATCCCATAAGTCGTAACCTACGGACTGACATGAAGAACGAACGCAGGCTCACCGGGAGTGACATTACATTGAACAAGGATCAACCGTTGGGAGTAGACGTCGATTTTCGAGTTCCAGTTCAAGTTTTGGTTTTCGACGAGAGTTAGGTAAGTATAAGTTTGGATGAAATATCAGTTTAGGTGCAGCGTATTCTGGACGAATTCCGCTTATTTTTACCTGGAATGACCTTGTACGGCATTCATTATATGGACATGGTCGGAGCGATTACGAAATCTAGGTGTGTCTTTTAAAATATACTATAGTAATGTAGTTTTTACGTTTCTCTCCTAGACCATGTCGAAGGCCAATGTCTCCAGTGTGAGCATATGTGCAGAGCAAAGTCCAAGGCCTATAGATCCGCCAGTGAGCGATCTTGACTTAGATAGCACTATTGATGAAAATTTTGATCAAAGTGCAGTGAACCGCGCGATTTTAATGAGTTTGAATCGCTTAAACGAAAATTTTACAAGCTTATACTGAGCAATATCAGGAAGATGATGTTGAAATAGATTCTCAGCCAACTGACGACCATGTTGAGAATCCTGAAAATGTCGATATTCAGGCGGACATTGATAATTTAATTCAATCAGGCGGACAAGTTGACCGTGTTAGTGCCGACATCACTAATGCCAATGCAAATGAAGCTGAAATTTTGCAATATGAGCAACAATTAGATCTTAACGTTGATGTTAAAGGGCCAGCAATTAGTCAGAAAATTGGCGATTTGGTTAATAAATTGCGACTGCAAAGAGTAAGCCAAGATCAAGCTAAAGCGATCGCCAAACGTCATAATACACCCGAAAATGTTCAATTATGCCTGCCTAAATGTGAACCAAGTATTTGGAATGAAATTCCTGGCAAGGCACGCGTTACAGACATTAAATTTCAGTCAACACAAGCTGCATTGTTAGGTTCTATTAATTGCCAGCTTGAAGCAACTAATTCCTTGCTGTCGGCTAATGTGTCCAAAGATGTTCTAAACAGTTGTTTAGATGGCCTCACACTGGCAATGACTGCTAATTATGAGCTCAATCAACGACGACGGGATGCTATCAGACCTCAATTTAAAGCGGAATTTGCCAAGGGGCTTTGTAGTACTACGAGTCCAGCTGACGAATTTCTTTTTGGAGGCGACACTGCTAAACGCGTTAAAGAGATGGCCGAGTTCAACAAACACAAAGTGTGTAAAGGCACGACCAGAATTTTCAGAATGTGCCCCAGTACGAGCGAAAGGCAAGCAACCAAAAGCCCACTCGCAACTGGTATGTTGACTTATTAACTAATGTTAAATCACTTATTTCTGAGCAGCCAGGTTTTAGGGCTGGTAATACTAAGAATTGTGTTTCTAAATGGTCAGAGATCACATCTGACCCAGAGATTTTAGATAATATAGAGCATTGTCACATAGAGTTCATTGATGACCCTTCTAAATATAGCATTCCAGGGCATCAGTATTTTAATGTCCACCAACATGATATTATTAGTAAGGAAGTAGATAAACTACTGCAGCTTGGAGTCATATCAAAATCGATGCATGCTGCGGGAGAATGTATATCTCCAATTTTTGTAGTACCAAAACCGGATGGTTCATATCGATTGATTTTTAATTTTAAGCGCTGTAACCAGGCTGTTCTTTACAGACATTTCAAAATGGATACGCTTGCTGCAATTCTTAGTCTTGTTACTCCAGGAGCCTATATGGCTTCTATTGATTTAAAGCATGCCTATTACACTATTCCTATTGCAGACGAACAACGGAAATTTCTCAAATTCGTTTGGAATGAACAACTGTATGAGTTTTGTGTACTGCCCATGGGGCTAACTAGTTCTCCCAGAATTTTCACCAAAGTCATGAAGCCAGTTTTGGCTACTCTTCGACAAAAAGGACACATTAACAGTGGTTTTATTGATGACTTTTATTTTCAAGGTCAGGAATTTTCGGATTGCGCAGTTAATGTATCGGATAGTGTCAGACTTTTTATTAGTCTCGGGTTGCATGTCCACCCTGACAAATGTGCATTGATACCCTCCCAAGAGCTCTTAATTTTGGGGTTCTTAATAAATAGTTTGTTAATGATAGTAAAACTTCCCCTAGAGAAAAAGGTCAAATTGCGAGATCTCTGTTTACAGGCTTTGCGTGGCAACAAACTTACAATTCAATTCGTTGCTAGTGTTATTGGTACACTTATCTCTGCCCTCCCTGGGGTTGAGTTTGGTCGGTTACACTATCGCAATCTTGAACGCGATAAAATTAACGCCCTTGCACGGAATAATGGAAATTATCGGGCATTTATGCACCTTTCTGAGGCAGCAAAGCAGGAGCTTCAGTGGTGGACTACACATGTAATGCATGCATCTAGGCGACTACGTCATCCCGTCATCTCCTATATCTTTCAGACTGATGCTAGTGATCTTGGCTGGGGCGTAACGTGTACTACTAATCCTCAGTTACAGTCTCAGGGTTTGTGGACAAGTGAACAGCGTACCCTACATATTAATGTAAGGGAACTGTATGTTGTTTTTATATGTTTAACAATATTTGGTATGGAGAAGTCTGACGTCCACATTAAATTCGAGTTAGACAATATGACTGCCGTTAGTTATATCAATCACATGGGGGGATGTAGATCTTCTGCTTGTGATACAGTAGCCAGAAAGATTTGGGCGTGGTGCATTTCCCACAATATATGGGTCACTGCTAATTATATTCCAGGACCCAGCAATGTAGTTGCAGATTCACTTTCTAGAAAACATCTGTCAGATCATGAATGGCAGCTTAATACGGATATTTTTCACAAACTCTCCAAAAAATTCCCTAAGTTTAGTATTGATCTGTTTGCATCTTTGTTGAACAGACAGGTAGCACGGTATGCCTCTTGGCACCCGGATCCACATGCTGCAATAGTGGATGCTTTCAGTGTATCATGGGCGAATGAATATTTTATGCTTTCCCTCCTTTTAGTCTCATTCCGAAATGTCTGGAGAAAATCTCTCGAGACCAAGCCGAAGGGGTTTTACTGGTCCCTGCATGGCCCACACAAACATGGTACCCTCTTCTTCTACAGATGCTCATTCAGCAGCCAAAGCTGTTGTTGTGGACCCCTCAAGTGGACTTATTGAGACACCCATTAGGCAAGGTTCACAGCATGCAAGGAAAACTGAAGTTGATGGCATGTCCCTTGTCCGGCAACATTATCAGAACCAGGGCTTTTCTGACCACATTACCGGTGTACTCCTCGATTCATGGCGAACCTCTACACAAAAACAGTATGAGAGTTATCTTAAAAAATGGAATTTATTCTGTCGTGAAAGGAAAATTCTTGCACATTCCCCTACTTTAAATCAAGTTTTGGAATTCTTGTACACACAATTGCATTTATCATATTCTAGTATTAACAGTGCCAGATCAGCGTTATCATGTTTTCTTTCTATTGGCAACTTTCCAGTGGGGAAGCACCCAATAGTTTGTCGTTTCCTAAAAGGAGCATTTGAACGGAAACCACCTGCTAATAAGCATCATGCTATCTGGGATGTCCAAACAGTTTTGGCTTATCTGAAAACGTTCACCCCTAACAGTGGTTTAAGTCTTAAAGAACTTAGTCACAAATTAACAATGTTATTGGCTTTGGTGACTATTCAGCGGAAGCAAACTTTAATACACCTCAATATTAACAATGGCTGCATGATACAATCAGATGTTCAATTTGTGTTTGTTCTTGATAAGCATATCAAACAAAGCAGACCAAATTATTCAGTTCCACCTGTTATTGTTCCTAGATACAATTTGGATCCTGATGTTTGCCCATATTTATGTTTAGAAGCGTATCTTGAGAAGACTAAACATTTACGACAAAGTGTCAATTTACTCGTTGCAACGATAAAGCCGCATCGTGCTATTGGATCTCAAACTTTAGCTCGATGGATTAAAATTGTCTTAGCCGGTGCTGGTATTGACATTACTTTATTCAAACCACATTCTACACGACACGCGGCTGCAACAGCAGCCTATGCAGCAGATCTTCCAGTAGATGAAATTCTGCAAAGAGCAGGTTGGAGTAATGCTACCACATTTAGGCGCTTCTATTACAAAGGGGTTATTGAGTAGATCTTACACTTATCGTACGTAATATTTATTAGAATATTGTGTTTCAGTGGTTGGATAGTGTGTATAAGGGAAACTTATTTATTTATTTCTAAACATTCAGATTAAACTTATTTGCATAAGTTTGTATTGTCGGTATT
Source organism: Paramuricea clavata (assembly GCA_902702795.2). Classification (NCBI taxonomy): domain Eukaryota; kingdom Metazoa; phylum Cnidaria; class Anthozoa; order Malacalcyonacea; family Plexauridae; genus Paramuricea; species Paramuricea clavata. The sequence goes on along the minus strand of CACRXK020006411.1, from coordinate 7,580 downwards.
TTTTATACTCACAGCGACCTCGCATGCTTTGAAGACTTCATGTCAGTCCGTAGGTTACGACTTATGGGATAGAATTTAGAAGTTAAACGAAACTTACCTGGAAGTTGAAGTTTGACTGGAATTCTATCCCATAAGATTAGTAACCAAGGACTGACAAGCCCACCCGCCCACTCCTACTGGGTTGTCAGTCTGATGATATTGCTTGTTGGTTCTGTTTATGCTTGGTCACTGTGCGTTGCTTTCAAATAATGATGTGATGTCACTCCCGGTGAGCCTGCGTTCGTTCTTCTTGTCAGTCCTTGGTTACTAATCTTATGGGATAGAATTCCAGTCAAACTTCAACTTCCAGGTAAGTTTCGTTTAACTTCTAAATCAATAAGTTTAATATTTAAAGATTTGAACAAATATCATATAGCCATTTATTGGGAAAATTGCAATCAGTTCTCCCAGCATGCAACAATCTTCGACAATAATCGTGTTACACATTCAGGGTTTTCCCTGCTATCCTTTATTCAAAGTTGGAAACTCATGATGCTACTGTTCCTGTTCACTACTTGATGATAACTCGCTGACATTTTTCACCAGCATTGATGAAGTGAGGAAGAGGGATAAAGCTTACATTTACACAATATATGCATGGGCAGTGTCGCAACAATTTTTGACTGAGGTTGTAGTCTCGTAAATTCTCTATCTCGCCATATCTATTGTCAGACGCTTTGGAAAAAATGGACCACAGAATTGAAATTTTCGGAACCCAAAATGTCACGTTATTTGGATGGTCACGCCGTCAGTTAAGCCCAATAGAGACCTTACGATTTAGGACGGCAACGCAAGTTCCTACGTTCAGGGCCTATCAGAGAAATTCTGGGGACCGGGCCAAATTTTGTTTCGGGGGCCCTATTGTTTCCCGAAAATGTTGGCGAGCGGGGGGGGGGAGGGGGCGGGACGTTGTGGGGTAAAAATTTTTTCGGACATTGAAAAAAGGGTCCAAAAAAGTTTCTGGTTGCACATTACCTAAAGTAACGTTCAAAAAAATTTTTTCCGGACACTTCCTATTGCAACATAGGTCAAATCCTTTTTTCGATCAATTTTTCTCATACCATTATTTATATAAAAAATTATATTTTTTAGTTTTTGCGAATTTTGGAGCCCCCTTGAACTGGAGGCCCGGGAAAAATTTCCCCCAGTGCCTCCCCCCTCTGAAAGGCCCTGCCTACGTTTTAACTGTTTGCGCGAACAAATACGCCTGTGTAAAATGAGTTGTAAAAATGTAAAAACGTTGTAAATATCTAATCATTTTTGTTTAAATTTGACTGAAATTTGGTACTAGACTAGTCTACAGTGAAACATTTCAAACAAGCAGCACATTCCAGTCAAATACAGTCAAATCTTTGCACATCTTGAGATGACCGTGCCTTACTGTACAAACAACGTGAAATTTTTTTGTATAGTCTAATTTGAGCGCAATAAACATAATTGATGATACTGAGGTCCATTTGTGCAATTATGATGATGAAATATTGATAACGCTCCCAGTCCCAGTAACTGGCTCGGTCCGGAAAAATGCATAAATTTGTGGCTATATTTATAATCTTGTTTCCTCTACTATATTACATAAATATATATTTAAAATTTTTAATCAGTCAATACCTGGCAAAGTCTCAGCTTTGCCTTTGATTTCATTTTTGGCACTTCCTGCACATGCTTGTAGAGTTTGGACAGTAGAGGAATCACTCTAAAAGTAAAGAAATTAGTTTTGTATATAACATGAAGATATTTTCAATATCGCTTCGTTGGCAAACAGGTTTACTTTTAAAGATGATGCCCATTCTTGTGCGCATGCGCGAACTTTGTTTACGTTTTGAACTGCTATATTTGTAAAATATGTGATATACTAATTGAATATCTAACACTTTTCTGGTTCGTTATGCTTGTAAATGAATATAAACTCTACGTTTCAATTCAAAAAAGTTCGAAAGATGCAAAATTTGGGCAATGTTTATATCTGGGGGTCCCCCTTTGTTATGAGCAGGACTGATGCGCAGAACGGAGTGGAGATCATATTTAAGTTTTAGTGTTTTACTTCGTCGGTACAAAAACAAGAATTTTAATTAAATTGTCAGTATCAGTCTACAAAATTTAAGAACGAAATCAGATTTGAAAAATATTGATCGTTAATGAATAGTTATACATCGTACAAACTAACATGCAAATTTGCTCTGGAAAATCCAAACTTTTAACTGTTTTGCTAGAATAATAGCTTTATAATACCTAACTCAGCTCACTGAGCGTTAATTCGCCCATACTTCAGCAAAAAGCTTTTCTATGGAAAAAAAACTCCCAACAAATTTCCGTTTTACACTACATCTTACCCTAAATCTTTAAAGACTAAACTCAAATCAACCAAGTCAAAAAAAACTTCAAAAAACAATATTTTTGAAATGTCCCTTGAACATATACTAAAGCATTTCCAGCATTAGTGCCATATTCATATTTAATTAATTGCCCAATTATATTTTATTTTTGTTGTTTTTCGACATTTTTATATTTTTCGAGAAAGAGGAATGAGCCCGCAAGCTGCCGGTTAGCGGAGGCACTGAGCGAGTGACTGAACTTAAATAAACTGGACGAATAAGTCAATGATGACAACATTAATTATGCACGTGCGTGATGTGATGTCATAATTGCAAATTGGTTGCTAAGCAACATATTTGTAAACATTAGAAATTAAAATACTGCCTTTAAATACGAATTTATGAGCGCAAATGCGTAAAATAAATTTGTTGTCACGAAATTTAAAGTTTCTTAACTAAAAATGTAAGATAAGAAATCGAGAAATTAATTCTAACGATAGTTTATATCAATTTAGTTTGGTGTAATTTTTTACTAAAATTCTCCCCAAAATTGAGAATTCTGTTAACGCCCGATTGCAATAAAATAAATCGATTTGAATTTTAAAACATACAAAACTTAAAATGAGATTATAACTTACGGAAGTTACGGATTCCTTTTTGAGATATACATCTTTCTTACACAACTTTCTACCATGTTTCTTGCGTTTCACCGGTACTTGATCTTTTTCCACGCGCGCGGTTTGCACGGCTGGCCGGCGAAAACAAGCAGAGATACAGCGACTCAATGAGCCACCCATTTCAACTCCATAAAATTAAACTCGATTTCCATATTTAGCTTTGAGAAATAGTTTTCAAACGCAACTCCTGCAAACACGACTGGTCGGTTTGCAGTCTGAGTCAATAATGAGTCATGCATTTGTTACGTTAGTTAATTAGCCGAGCACTCCAATGAAAATGCGCGCGATTGATGATTAATTAGGCGCGTGCGCACAGACATAGGTAACCCAATTCCGTATCAATTCAGATTTTATTTTTGAAAATACTTTTCAATTTCACCTAAAGTGATTACGCAAGTATCGGTAATAACAAACTCTTCCAATTACTAAAGGGGCTACAATTAAGATAACAATATATTGTTTTAGTCTATAGGGGAAATGAGTGCCTCTTGTCGCGTTAAATTCACCAAAACCAAGGGAGACGTTCTGTTCACTTGACCGTAAAGCTTCAGCCCTCCATAACATTAGTAAAATCATCATCCGCTACTACTCTGATCAACACCTACATATCTCCAGTCAGATTGTTTTCAACGGTGGTATTTTCGTCTTTATAACTGGTACTAAGCCTTTGATATCGATTATGTAACAGACCATGTGGTCTGTTATTGAATGGCTTCGATGAAAAAGTGTAAATAAAGGAGTTTTGCTTCAGTAAGTAGACAGATTTAGATCGAGGACGCGGACGTCAAAGACGACGTGAAAATGGCATCAAAATGGCGTGGCATATCCATACATGGCCACAACACGCCATTTTCGCGTCGTCTTCGACGTCCGCGTCCTCGAGCTAAATCTGTCTAGTATATTACTGCCAACATAAATATTGACATATATGCAGCTGAGCAGAAACAGGATTATCCCATTGACCAATCAGATGTGACTAAGATAGCGGGAAAACGGCAAATAGAAAGAAGCAAGAAATAGATTATTTCGTGCTTGTTGTAAAGGTCAGTCTTTTTTTAGACACAAAGTTCCATCGCTCGAAAGGCGGAATCGAACCGCTCCGACGCTAATCGGCTACAGGTTTGAAGCCTGCACCCCACACCAGTGAGGCTCATTCAAGCGACAGTAATACTAAACAGATTGGTATTTGTATACACTACAACAATACATTTACTAGGCATGTGGGAGGAAATGCTACCGTAGTACATATGACATGAGCAAACGGACATTTTAAAACAAGATTGCTGTGCACAATTGTTTGAATTCATTTCGGTTTCTTAAGATTCTCTCTTATCAAGTTTCCTCTGATTGATTGACTGAAGAGATTATCAACAAAGCGAGTACATATTATTAAATATAGATAAACATTTCCGATCCATTTTTGGGTCTGTAAAATCTGACGTGCTGCAAGTTTAAAAATTCCTTCGTCTAACCCCAGGCATAAACAAGTGATTTCCGAAAATTCCTCACTATCCCGCAAACTTCCTTCAATCACCAAACATCACCGCGTCTCGCTTGCAAAATAAACACTAAATATTAAAACCTGCTTGACACAATTTACTCTCGGGAAATTTAAAACGTAATTCTAACAAGAAATATATCATGTTCCGCTTTCTCGAAATATAAATTAAAAGGTCGAAAACACCAAACAAAATCTGGAAATTATCATTAACGATAGATGATATATATAGCCTTGTACTAATTCTCCTAAAATTGAAATTATAATAAACATTTCCCAATTGCAATAGATTAAAATTGATAGGTTCGAATTTTAAAAATTTAGAACGAGATTACTTACGGAAATTGCTGATTCCTCTTTGAGATATGCTTCTTTCATTTTTAGATGTTGCCGTTTCACCGGTACATCTTTTTCCACGCGGGTGGTTACCACGGCTGGTGCCGACCCGTGAAAACAAGCGGAAATACAGGCACCCATTTCAACACCCAAAAATAAACTCGTTTTCCACAGATCGTTTTAAAAAATAATTTTCGTACGCAACTCCTGCAAAAACGACTATAGTCAGTTTGCAGTCTGAGTTACTAATAATGAGGAGCACGCATGCATTTGTTACGTTAGTTAATTAGCACAACGGTCCAATCACAATGCGCGTGATTGATGATTCATTAGCGCGCACAAACACTGGAAAAAATGGACGAAATTTGCAATTGCACCACTAAATCCATAGTATATCCATCCTATTTCCATACTATATCCATACTATGGAAATATACAATTATTATGGATTTCGCTGACACCCAAAATTTCTAAAGTGGCTGAGGATTATATTGTCGACGGGTTCGTAAATTTTTAACGGATCAAACATACTAATATGTCCCTCTATTTATAAGCAAGTCTTCGAAGTTTTATAACTACAATGTAGTTTTACAACTACGTTCTGTTTAAATTGAGATATTAAACATATCAAGCAAGACATTTTCTCCCCAACAGTTGAGAATGATTGAATTCAATTTGCGAGCGTATTCAACAGATTGGTTCAGTTTCGAGATCCATGAATTCTCAGGATTGTGGATTGGGTGTGGATTCAGTCTAGGTCCTGCCTTTCGTTTCTGCGATGCTAACGTCTCAATCAATTCCATGGGTGCATATCCCCCCCCCCCGGGAGTTTGTCGGGCATTTGTCATTTTGGCGAAAAAACGTTGCAAATGCCCCACTATGGGGTTCAAATAATGCAACAAAATCCCCACCCTTGGGGACTTACATTGACGCAAATGCCCCACCCTTGGGGGACAAAATATAAGTTTTCTGAGGATTTCTGATCCAAAAAATTGAATGCAAGCTCTATTTCATATCAATATATCTGTATTTAAAATCGATTCTGTAGCAATTTCGTTTCAAAACGTTTTTAATTAAAATATTGAAGTCTCAAAACTTTATATAACAATATCAAACAGCGGAAGTAAGTCAATGTATCAACAGGATGGACAAGAAAAAAGTCTAAAGTGTGTATGTCTGCCATGATTAATTCGCAATACGCACGTGCGTACTAAAATATGGCTAAATGGCGAAACAAGCGACAAATATTCGACTTTTTAGCCTCGAGCAAATTCCCCACCCCAGGGCTAACCTGCATAAAGCAAATGCCCGACATTGTGAACAAGTCCAGTTGAGAATGCGCGACAAACGGGTAGAGATGAGAAGGGGTAGAGATGAGAAGTGAGAAGGAGACATAAGCGCTGGGTAGAGATGGGAAGTGAGAAGGATAGCACAATTCACAAATCTGCTTTTCTTGGAATCATTTTCGCCCTTCGAGTGCCCCTATGTTCTACATTTTTAAATCAATGTTTTTGCTTTTATTCTTAATTTTGGGATGAAAAAATAAAATACTTCGACTTCCAATATGAAATCACATACATGTACTGGCAATTCGGGTAAGATTACTTTATGAATTTAGGACTAAGAGGCCTTCTCCCGCTGTTCAAAACATAACCGATCCAGTCTCGCAGGAAGGCCTGGGACTAGGCTAGTGTTGATTATTTTGCACAAAAGGGCGTGGCTTGAAGGTAATACCACCGCACCATTGATCGAAACGAAATCAAATATCAATACAATACAATGTTTTACACCACTGTTATATAAATTTTAAAATGCACTATGGTTTTGAAATTTTATAATGATTTTGCTAAGGAAAATAAGGAAATTATATTATAGTAACCCATGGCTTAGCTTGTGATTTAATGCTGAGTCAGCCTAAATAAAATGGTTTATAAAAATAATCTTAACAAGTTGTCATAGTTGGATACAAACTTTACAATAAAATATTAAATAGCAAATTTTCACGGTGAAATTCGTTTGATTACCATGGCATATAGAAAACAAATAAAAAACAACCGAAAACCGACTAATCCATGAGCCAACTGCGCGGGTACTAATTCCGCCCAGCTATTATAACCCCCGGGGAAAGGAAAGCATTGACGAAGTCTAAAGTTCATGTTAAGTTCATGAATAGGGAACACTGATTGGTCCAATTTAAAATTGGCATTATAACGACTGTATGACGACAGCGAAATAGCTAATATTTCTTGATTTGATGACTTCTTAGTAGTAATAGACCCCACTCTGGAGACCTACGGGATGCCCAGGGCCGCCCAGAGGGGGAGGGGGCAAAGGGGGCAAATTGCCCCGGGCCCCGAGTTGCTGGGGGCCCCTGAAAAATTTTTGTTGGGCCCCAGCCTTTTTTGTGTGTTAAATATTTCCGCGCAAAGGACAAAATACCGAATTTTGGCATAGAAAAATGAGATAAAGTCCCTCGAAAGCAATTGCAACGTACTCGTCCGGAAAAATTTTGTACTCCGGAAAAATTGTTTACCCCTAAAATGGTACACTGACCGAAATTTTTTTTGGCGACGGGAGGGGCGGATTGGGGGGGGGGGAGGTTGTTTTCCGAAAAAAAATTTTTCCAGGAAAATTTTTGTTAGACAGGGGCCCCTAAAAAAAAATTTGCCCCGGGCCCCCGCCAACCTCTGGGCGGCCCTGGGGATGCCGCCAATA
>CACRXK020006410.1:0-25295 GCA_902702795.2 Paramuricea clavata | reverse complement strand
AGTTAGCCTAATATGTCATTAAGCAAACAAACGCTGGAGTTAATATTTGATATGCCAATTTTCGCTAATTTTAGACACATTCCAAAATATGCTCCCCATTTTTAACATTAATATCTCCGTGAATTTTTAAGTTAAATACAACTGTAATATATCAAAATCTAAGTTAGTCCTTCCTCTATTTAATGCAAGTTATTTCTCTTTAAAAACTTTATTTGTTTAGAAGTTATTACGAATCAAACAGGAGTACTTTTTTTTGGGCCACCCGGTATATATATATATATATATATATACATATATATATATATATATATATATATATATATATATATATATATATATATATATATATATATATATATATATATATATATATATATATACCGGGCGGCCCAAAAAAAAGTACTCCTGTTTGATTTGTAATAACTTCTAAACAAGTAAAGTTTTTAAAGAGAAATAACTTTTAAATTCACGGATATATTAATGTTAAAATTGGGGAGCATATTTTGGAATGTGTCTAAAATTAGCGAAAATCGGCATATCAAATATTAACTCCAGCGTTTGTTTGCTTAATGACATATTAGGCTAACTTGTATTTCAGCGAATTATCGTTAAGGTTTGTAAGGGATATGGCGTAGATTTAGACATCTTACATGTAAGTCTTGGCTCATTGTTTCCTGAAATATGAACGTTCGAAATTATGCAAGTATTTAATATTAGGTCTTTGCAAACTTAAATGTACATGAAAGACTGACCATGGAAGGCAGGCGCTTAAATTTTTCGTATTCTTAAATAGCCTAATTTTTTTATGTTTTTAATGAGTTCAAACAGACTGAGTAGATTATTTCTCGGTTAGAGCAGGATGAATATTCTTTATTGAAGGAAATAATATTGCTTTTTGCAAATACACATCACCATATCAACGCTACTATTTTGTTACGTTTTGTTCCAAAAATGTTGCATGTCTCTGGGGAGTTGCTTAATTGTTATGTCTTATGGAGTTGTATGGTTTGATTGTGTTTCATATAATTCTCAGTTTACTCCATGAACTTGCCAAGATTAAGAAACGGCAAAAGAGTTTAGGTGTTCTTAACAAGATTTCAGAACGTTGCAGAAGTTAGAAGAGCTTCACAATTCCGTTGTGACAGCATGCCCTAATTCAGAACTACGAACGATCCAATGACGATCCTTCGCGATGCAGTGGTCTCATGAAATAAGGAAACGTATTCGTGCTAGGAACACACGCGAATTTCAGACGAATGAATCTTGCTTGTATTTTGTAGATATAATAATACTTTGTTTCATAATAAACAATTTGTCAAGTGTCATTTATTTACTGGTAATAGTGCATGTTTCAGTCGGGCAAATCTTGATTAATATTTGATACGCCGATTTTTTGCATATTTCAGACACATCCAGAAATATCCTCCCGAATTTAAAGATTAATATCTCCGTGAATTTTTAAGTGAAATACAACTGTAATATATCAAAGTCTAAGTTAGTCCTTCCTCTATTTGATGCAAGTTATTTGTCTTTAAAAGCTATACTTGTTTAGATGTTATTACGAATCAAACAGGAGTACTTTTGTTTGGGCCACCCGGTATATATATATATATATATATATATATATATATATATATATATATATATATATATATATATATATATATATATATATATATATATATATATATATATATATATATATATATATATATATATATATATAATAATGAAAATGTTCTAGAGTGTGTATTATATAATTTCGATATACCCAGCGGAAGCAGAAAGATGTTGTCTGGCGCGGCTGGGTCTTGAACCCGCGACCTTCGAATTACTAGATCGACGCTCTACCAACTGAGCTACACGGTCAGACGCATTTAAGACTGGAAATTATGAAATATATACTGAATGTCATAAACATACTCGTTTATATTAATTCAGCATCGAACAATACTAGTTCTGCAAGTGTTATGTTAATTGTGTAATCGTACACTCTGTAATATGTTAAGATGAAAATGTTCTAGAGTGTGTATTATATTATTTCCATACCCAGCGCAAGCAGAAAGATGTTGTCTGCCGCGGGTGGGTCTTGAACCCGCGACCTTCGAATTACTAGATCGACGCTCTACCAACTGAGCTACGCGGTCAAACGGATTTAAGACTGGAAACTATGAAATATATACTGAATGTCATAAACATACTCGTTTATATTAATTCAGCATCGAACAATACTAGTTCTGCAAGTGTTATGTTAATTGTGTATTTGTACACTCTGTAATATGTTAAGATGAAAATGTTCTAGAGTGTGTTCTACAATATATATATGTATATATATATATATATATATATATATATATATATATATATATATATATATATATATATATATATATATATATATATATATATATATATATATATATATATATATATATATATATGTATATGTACTATTTAAAGCACGCGCGTATAGGAGTGTTTTATCACATATAAAACACGAAGCGTAGCGGAGTGTTTTATATGTGATAAAACACGACTACAAGTGCTTTAAATAGCTTAAAAAACGACTCATCTTATACGAGTTTAATATAAACTTTATCTAAACCGAGAAAATCAAAGCTAAAGTTTATGTAAATTAACATGATTTTTTATCACATATAAAACCACGACACGCTTATGATTTTTCTTTGTGTTTTGCTCCTGAATTATTAATGAGTTTTTTAAATGTATATATGAGGCGCAGCCACGCGTTTTATATCTAATAAAACACGACAACGAGTGCATATATATATATATATATATATATATATATATATATATATATATATATATATATATATATATATATATATATATATATATATATATATATATATATATATATATATACATTCAATATATAGTATACCAATCTCAATCTGCATGGCATTAAAGTTAACATAGTAATGCCACAGAATTAATATACTGTGAGGAAATTTTTGAGACGCCCAGTATTTTTGGCCATGTTAATTGATTATTCCCATTAATCTCTGTTCTATAGAATGGAAAATGCCGCCAGGAAATATTGGATGATCGTGATATTAATATATTGAAGAAGTATGATGTCATTGGTATGACCGTTACCGGAGCTGCCACTCGATTACACTTGTTGGGTAAGTGCTTTCTATGAATGTAATTTAGAATTTTTTATTTCTTATTATTTAAAACTTTATTTCATCAGGGTAACACATGACATTAAGTAACACTACTGATAATTAAATTATTTTACAGATCAAGTTAAGTACGATCACCATAACATCACTACGGTGCGCAAACGCGAAGTTAGGCATTGCTTTGCTCAGCAGCATGGAAATGAAACACGTGTGTAATAACATATACATATGTATGGAGAAATTCAGTACATAAATAAGATTAGTCCAAGTAAATTATGCTTGTGTTTTTTTTATGTTAATAACTGCGCATTTTGAAAAATTCGTTAACTTGTAAAGTTTCAATGCACTCATGCATTATTTGAATCCTATATGCTGACTGTTTAGAATAGAAAGCGATGAACAGAAAATCCGAATAGGTGCATGCATTATGCAAGGCCTATGAATTCAGGAAGAGAACGCAAAAACAGGATGGAAATAAGTGTGATATTTAATTTCGATTTTACTTCTTAGCCTTAGTCCGGGGCGAGGGTACTAATTCCCCCTGCTATTTACACTCGGGAAAAAGAAAGCTTTAGCCAAGTTCATAAAGTTCATTAATAGGCAGATTTAAAAAAGACGACGCGAGCTCAAAGACGACGCAGATGTCGTCATTTGGCGCCAACTGTCAAGCTTCTGGTTTGCGACGTCGTCTTCAACGATTTAACGACGTGAAAATACAATTTTCAACAATTTTCACGTCCTCTTTAGAACTCACAGATTTATGCTTAATAAAAATCAATTTTTCTGTTTCTAATGTGTGGCATGTATTGTTTAATCATTCTGATTAAATATATTTTAATGACAAGGTTGTTTTTGTTGTATTTCACTAAATTTTGGACGTGTTGATTTGTCGTCATAACAAATCAACAAAACTGCAATCATTGTTAATAACCACTTCAATACCGCTAGTATTCTTCACCAAAACAAACATTATAGAACAAACTGAACTGAGCTGAAGTTATAATAACAAGTGCTTGTTTAAAATCAGGAACACTTGGGAAGATGGAAGAATAAAAGCACTTAAAAGCAGTAAAAACTCAATCAATTTTAGTTGCTCTGTCACAATGGTGCAAAAAAGTAGTACAAGTAAAAAAACGCTTTCCAGCCTGAAAAAATATCGTAAACAGTATTAAATTGTATCAATATAAACAATGATGCAATATTTATACTGAAAGTTTACAAACTTGATTGAATATTTTATAAACTAAAGCATTTAGTTCGTAAACAAGACCTGCTGCTTTTGTATTTGTTCCAAATGATGCGACAAAGTTCACATTTCAAACTACCGAAATATAGACCAATTGCGAAACTTAGTGACCGCGCCTTAAACTGCACGAAAACGAGGCTTATTATGCAAAAACAAATCATTCTGCTATATTTTTATATGGCGAAAGATGAATTTCAGTGTTTGAGACGCGTTTTTATGGTAATCTCTTCATTTTTATTGCATGCCCATATATGGGCATGCAACTTTCATACAGCTCTAAATTTCGTGTCGCGGTGTACGTACGGGCGGTGGTAAATCACGTGACAGATCGTAAAATACGACAAATACCAAGTTTTCCGACCATAGTCCGACAATGTGAATCAATATGCACGTTTTCGTTCACGGCTTTTGTCGAGGAAAGAAATACTGATTTTCACTGAAAATTTACGTAATTTAGCGCCTTAGAAAAATAGATCGAAGTAGGTAAAGCTTTGCTGTTTTTAATTTACCTTATATTGCTTTGTTATTTGTTGTTATTTTGCAGCCGTTGTGCTCGCACTGAGTATTTATCCCAGGCTTATATATCGTGAAAGGCCACGGCGCTATGAAAATGCTCGTTTTTATATGCTCAAATTGAATTGTGTTCGCACTGATTATATTGTGTACGAAACTACAGAGTACAATACATTTTTGTAATTAACATGGAATATATTATGAAACAAAATTCTTATTGACATTTAACACTATTGAAACTTCAACGAAATTGTATTCTACTTCGCCAATTTCAATCATGGTCGAGATCATATAGTTTAATAATTATTTTCAATCTACTGTGGTAATTCACCGTTTCCACGGGTTTTTATGCCTTCAAAAGGCCACGATAAAGCTAAATTTGTTTAAATTTGTAGGAAATATTAAACATTGTTTACTAATACTTCATTGACCTTCATTGGCGCCTAATTGTTACTACCGTCTTTTGCAACTACCGATGAACAGTAGTCTCATAAAAACATTGCCTATTCGTGTGAGAATCCAAGTTTTCTGATTTTGACATAATAGTTATTTTTCAATAAATATATTGATATTACAGTCAAACCGGATGTTCTCTTGCGAGCAACATTGCAATATTGTCCCACAATATTGCAATTTTGATCGACATATTCCTCTGAGCAATTTGCAACCGACGCGAACAAATTGCAAGTTGAAATTCACAAACGATTTGTAAACAAAGCCTCTGCATGATTGGACTATAAGAAAAAGGGAAGCCAATCAAATAGTCTGAGAGACTGGATTGGTGCTTCCCTCTTTCTTATAGTCCAATCAGAGGCTTCGTTTTCAAATCGTTTGTGAATTTCAACTTGAAATGTGTTCGCGTCGGTTGCCAATTGCTCAGAGCAATCTGCCTATCAAAATTGCAATATTGTGGGGCAATATTGCAATTTTGCTCGCAAGAGAACATCCGGTTGGACTGTAAACTTATTGAATCAATATTTTAAGTTTCATGCCAGTTGTACCAAAATTTATAGGCGCATGCGCACAAGAAATGTGGATTTTCATGCAGTGCATAATGTCGTGTGATCGACATTTTGCAATCACTTTCTTTTGAAATACAAGCAATCAAACGCAACGGATCAGGTTGACTGAACGCATTTCAGAAGAAAGTGATTACAAAAACTTGATCTCGCGATATTTTGCACTAAATGGGAATCGGCCTTAATAGGTCGTGGGCCGTTGGCCAAAATTATGTCGCTTCGTGGCAACCCCCTGAGGAATATATTTTCTGTAGTTCAATGCATGGTAATATAGATGCTCTACCACAAAAAGTTTCCAAGCAAAAAAGTTGCCAAAAACCGACAGCAAGAAAATGTGAAATTTTGTATTCAATTACAACAAAAATGACTTGCATCAACCGAAATCTTACAAAAAACTGCATATATGACTTTTAAACAGTTTTTGATCCTTCAAATAGTCTTTGAGTTATTGCTGTTTTAAATATGAAAACTGGACCAGAATGTTGCAATAAGAAATGGTTATACTAGATCAAAAATGCGTGTTTGATAGCGTATAACTCGAATACAATTTGAGATATATAAAAACTGTTTAAATGTCTTAATGTAGGTTTTTGTAAGCTTTCTGATGATGCTAGTTATTTTTCATGTAATTGAATATAAAATTTCACATTTTCTTGCTGTAATACAATTTAATAGAGAATAACATGATCGCCCATTTTCTTGGGGTTTGGCAGTTTTTTTGCTTGGGAACGTTTTGTGGTAATTGAGCATATATGGTACTATGCATTGAACCACAGAAAATCTATTTTCTAGGGGATTGCCACAAAATTGCTTTTCTAAGCACTTTTTCGCACAATGGCCCACGACCTATAAGGTTTTGGAGGCATGCAACATGTACGCACTGCGTACCTATTTTTTTTCAATATTTTTGTTTTGACTATGTAAATCTTCATTACACTTGTTCATAGATTTACACCCGTATTCTAAAATCTCACTCACACTCAATGAGTGGAGGTTCAATCTGAGGTTTTCTTGAGTCTCAATGCTGCTTTTGAATAGCTGAAAGGTGAGTAGTCACATAGTAAGGTACGACACTAACTCTCCAGCTTTTCAAAAACAGCATTGACAATCAAGAGAAGCTCAGATTGAACCTCCACTCATTGAGTGTGAGTGTGAGTGTGCTTTTAGAATACGGGCGTTAGTCATACTTCAAATTTCATTGTTTTTTGCGGCGTGCGAGGCAAAGTTTTGCTGTTTTTCGCCGTCCGATAAAAGAAGCAGATTATACCATTATTGGTCTATACGGCTTTTTTCCGAAAAAAGTTTATTGAATGTTCACACAAAGTCTTCAGGAAACATTTGGCTAGTAATGCGGTATGTAGCCTTTTCTTGCACATATTTTGACGAATGATTGAAAACAATACAGTAATGAGCAGGTAACAAGAAAACAAAATTTACTTCGAAAAAGACAAACTGCCGCCACAGATTAAAACCAGGAAGTGAACACGAGTGCATACGTCATTTTCACGTCGTCTTATACGTCGCGTCGTGTTTTCTAAAACTATCTAATAATCGAGGGCGCGTGACTTTGCATAGTTCATGAGTGGACCTCCCACTGATCTTAAAAATATGGCTGTTTGGAAGGAGTACGTTAAGCAAGATTTCAATTTTCAGTAACTTACATTTGGAAATTTTTTCATACAATGAGCTTTGAAGCAATTTTTGGTTGAAAAAATAAGAAGAATTGATATACTGTGGAAAATCATGTAATAAAGGCTTAAAATATTAAAGCAACAAAAAATAAAATTTACAAACAACAAACATATGCACTGCTTTCCTTCCCCATGAAGCTATAAATTTCCTAAATTACACTCACTTTTTAATTTATTAATTAAAATGAAATTGAGAGCAAATTAATTTGAAGATCGAACTTGAAATTACGCAACAATTTGATCTTATTTTGTTGTAGGGTCAGTAAAAACAGTTTATCGGCAACAGCAATTTCAACTTTTAATAGTTGAATGAACATTTCATACGATTCAGGTTAAATTTTGCATTAAAAAGCAAAATAACATCAAAATGCAAAATAACCTACCTACAGTACATATTTCGGAAATTAATTGTTGTATAGTTAAAAGTAGTAATCTTTCAATTGTTTTGGTGTTTTGTTCAAAAACTATGATAAAAATAAAAAATTGTTGGCCAATTGCTTATGCATATTTTCTTGCTCAATCCAAGCTCAATCCATAGATTCTATTGCTGTCGCATGCACCTATTTGGATTGCCATTTATCCTTTTCCGGTCATAATCATGATTTGTATTAAAGATTATGCTTAACTATTTTAGATCAGCTTAAACCATGCGCTGTGATCGTTGAAGAAGCTGCAGAAATAATCGAGGGTCAGTTAGTTTCAGTCCTCCCACCCACTATACAGCACTTGGTAATGTTAGGAGATCAAGAGCAACTTAAACCTCGTGTAGATTGTTACAAATTGGCAATAGAAAAAAATCTTGACTGTTCTATGTTTGAACGATTGATAAATAACAAGATGCCGTTTAAACAGCTTGGACAACAATGTCGAATGCGAGATGATATTGCCGATGTTCTTCGGTCACTAAACATATACAAGGATTTAAAGACAAACAATGAGGTAGGACGCATTTTCCTTCAAATTTGTTGTAAGTTTTCAAAAACGTAACTTAAAATATTGACTATGATCCAAACAACTTGCATTCGTCAACAATTACATCCATTACATCCATTTATTAAAATGTAAGTATATTTTCCTCAGGGTGACAATTTGGTAAAGAGTAAATAAAGAAAAGAAGCATACTCCATAGTTAATTAAGCTAATACACTGTATTATTTCGGTGTTATTACAAAGCAGTTATAGCAATGCAGAATTGTACTTATGAATGGTAGGAATGGCCTTTATTTCTAGAAATATAACCGTTAAACCTGAATATCACCGTATTTAAGAATTCACTCTGATTTTTCCTTTTTGCATTATCTACAATCATGGCAAAAATTCTGTGACCTCTTAGCTGTAAACTAAATTGTTTCTGTTCATATACATATACTAGCATCTTTGCATATATGCCCCCTTCCCTGTTTAATGTTGGTTTTGACATTGTATTTCACAAAGATTTAACCTAACCAATTTTTAAGCTTTCAACATTGAACTGGGTTAAGGCAATTTGGAAATGGCTATTTTTGCAAGGATATGATTGGGCAAGGAAGGAATTTTTATTTATGCACGCGCTATACACAATAATTTTGCGGGATTGTATGTAGCTTAGTTGTAATCTTATACCAAATTTCGGGGCACACGTACCAGACCATGACCGCGTAGCCTTATGGGTTAATCCGCCCCATGTAATTTTCTATATTTTTCTTACAAAAGAAAACCTGCAATAATGAACCACCTGACTGCATTGGACGTAGCCTTTATTTCGTCAAACACACTGCACCTGAAGCACGGATGACAGGATCAAGTAGCTTGTGTAACCACAAAGAAATTCGCCTGATCTTGGACGTCGCCGTGTACTTGATAAAGAACGGATATCCTCCAGTTGACGTGACAGTGCTTTGCCCTTACCGTGGACAGGTATTTATTTGTTTAAGCAATTTAGCAGACGATCTGTTGTGCATTTTTGGATGTTTGCACCCTAGTATACTATTTAATTGTATAGGTCATTTCTACCATGCCTACAATACATGTAGCAATTCCCTGGAATTGATTAATTATTATTTTCTTCGATCATGACGCCAAAAATTGTTCACAAAATACATATTTTGAAATATTCAAATTTATTCATCATGCACATTCACTTTTCCAACAACCTGCGCTACAACTGCGGTAGACTAGGGGTAACCACAGGTTAAAGTGCGACCATTGTATAATACTGCAGTACTGTATAACAAAGCACAATGACCTTACTTTGACTTTGTCTTGTTTAATGTAATCCCCGAGTTAATCCGGGGCGAGGTTATTAATTCCGCCCGGCTATTTACACCCGGGGAAAGGACGCACTAACGAACATAGAGATTATAAATAACACTAGAGGAGGCATCGAGTTTCAAAATCGGGAACGCAGCTAATGGGGGCAAATTCAAGTCCCGGATATAAAATCGAGCTCTCATTGGCTGATTTGAAACTCGTCACTAATGGGAACATGAATACACATCCGGGACTTGAATTTGCCCCCCCCCCCAAAAGCCGCGTTCCCTTTTTTTTACTGAATTAAGATTACAATGCCTGCTCTAGTGTTATTTATAATCCCTATGCTAACGAAGCCTAAAGTTCATCAAATATGGTGGGCACATGGCTATGATCCAAGGGTGGACCTCCTCACTGATCTCAAAAATATGACTGCTTGCCTGGAGTGGGATAAGCACACTGAGGATATTAAAGCAGAATTTCAATTTTCAAAAGCATATAATTATTTAGAAAATCACATTTCACACAATTGTATCAATCACCCTATGTCCTTGCGATAATTTCAGTGATTTCTATTTGGTTGGAATATAATTCACTAACGCCGTACACAAATGCATGTACGCTTAGCATACCTATATTTATTGCAAAGGCTAACCACATGTACGCAGGCGTACCTATTTTTTGTATAGCCAAACACATCACTTCATGTGACTGCTAATTATAACTAACCAATCATGTGCTTGGTACAAATTTTGTACCAGAGGTTCTCTTCGCCTCGCGTAAATTAAATAAGAGCGGGAATAAGGGGGAAGATACGAGAACCTCTGGCAACCAGGGTACAGATTTCCCAATCCGAGTGCCAAAAACTGCCCCAAGTTTGCCCCACTTAGATATGCCTAATTATTGCGTCTTCAAACTGAATTATTTGCAACTTACTGTAACTGACAGCGAATTTAAACCGATACAGGTAAAAGAAACTCATTTATAGTATAAACTTACTATTTTTATTTGTGTACACATCTAGAAAATCGGGGTTTTTTTATCATAAAGTTTGAAACAACACTATTAATGTTGACAAGGTGTAGCGGAAGCACAAAATGAGTCAAAATATATACCAGACGTAGAATCTTTCCTGAAGTTTTGTCTTATACATAACTATATATTAATATATATTTTCTCAATTTTGGCAAGAATCAACCTTGTGTTTGTGAAATATACGCATATACAATTATTAAATACTGAAAACGGATACATATATTATTAGCCCATACAGTGTATAAAACGTACATTGTTTACAAATGGTATATCCATAATATTTGAACAATAGTGTCAAAATCCTCATTCCCGATCCGTAAATAATTGTTCAAAGCAAAACAGTAGATTGTCTTGCGATTAAAATAATTATTTCGAGAATCGAGTATAATATTTCATTGACAAAATTGTTGGAACTTTAGAGATGTTTAATACAATTTAACGCGACATTTATAAACTAATTTAATCAATAGGTTAGTTTAGTCATAGCATGTTTTTATAGGTAATGTAATAACTACTGGACGGTATAAATTGCTTTAGTTGTTGGTCTCTGATCAAGAAGTTATGGGGCTAATTTGAGAACTTGTGAAATCGACTAGGCCTTTACGAGATAAATGGCCATTGCGATAATTACCAAATGCTAGCCCGGAATTGACCAAACCTGCCAAAGATACCTGCTAAAATCAGCGAGTAAAGGCCTAGGCTAGGCTGACAAAATTCATAAAATTTCAAAGCAAACTTGTCAAACAATTCTTCTCATTTCTTCAAACAAAAACTGCTCAAAACTCGTGTATGAAACGATTTTCCAAATATATGTCTTTGAAAATTGAAATCGTCTTAATCCCACTTCTGGCAAGCAGCCAGGAGGTCCATTCATAAACTATGAACCTTGACACCTCTTTAGACATCGCTAATGCTTTCCTTTCCCCT
Source organism: Paramuricea clavata (assembly GCA_902702795.2). Classification (NCBI taxonomy): domain Eukaryota; kingdom Metazoa; phylum Cnidaria; class Anthozoa; order Malacalcyonacea; family Plexauridae; genus Paramuricea; species Paramuricea clavata. The sequence goes on along the minus strand of CACRXK020006410.1, from coordinate 13,483 downwards.
GGTGTAAATATCCGGGCGAAATTAGTACTCTCGCACCGGCCTTATGCTCGGAATGGCGCTCCGCGCCGTTGGCTCGGGGATAAATATGTGGCCGACATATTCAAATCACACTTGAAAAAAGAAGTGTTTACCAATAACCGATCCACTATTTGTGCTGAACAACGACATCCGCCATCTTCACCAATGAAGTACATAAATTTGTACTCAAAGATATGTGTCCTATGGATGTGGGAAAACTAATTTAATTTAATTACACATCTTTACCCTCGTTTTAAAATATCATTGCTTCCCTATATACCGTGTTAACTTAAACCTAACATACATACGTTTTCTTAATTTTAGGTCGATAAAATGAAGTTTGCCTTTAAAATAAAATCGTCAGATCCAAGTGAAGAGTATTTTATCAAGTTGAGAGACATCAATATTACAACTGTGGATAGTTTTCAGGCAAGTAGAATTTAAGAATGTTCTGTGTAAATTGATACAGAAGAATTAGCCTTACTCACGCCATGCGCTAATAAGCCTTGCTTGCTGTATTCGGATGGTGAACCGCACGGGGAAAATAGACGGCAACAAGTGAAAAAAGAATTTTGTGAAACACACATCTATTGCTTATATGTATGTACTATTTAATTCATGGAGTACAATTTGGTCTGAAATCACACTCTTGATTACAAACAATCGCATGACCGCGAAGCAGCTGAAGTCGGATTTTGGCGATTTGTGATTTCCATTATATTATATTTATTTTGAAATCTTAAACATTTTTGAAAACCAGAAATTCTATTTTTGTTTACAAAAGACTCCTCCCTGTGATGCAGTATGCCGTAGCGTAGCAACACATGAATAAGATATCAAGTTCATTTGAAGTTTAGTAAAATCCTATAACAAATTGTACAAAATATTCACGAAATTTACGGATATTATATAAATTATGATAGGTTCTATTATATGATAGGTTCTATTGTAAGTAACTTGACGGAGTTTTGTGTGGTTTTGTGTATTCAAGTTAACGTACAGTATGAATTTAATACCTTGTTTTGCTTGTCGATTTAAAGCTGATTTTCATGTTTTGTTGACATTTTCACCATGTTTTACAATTTTTGCCCCTGCCCAATATTTCTATCATTATTTGTGAAATTTTTTTCCAATTTTACCTATTGAACTATTGCAAACCTAGAATTATTATTTATTCGAGGAATTTGTCAAATCTTATTTTTTCTTAAAATTTATTGGCTAGTTGAATTGTATACTTTGATTTGATTGGTTGATTTGGAAGGTCAGCACTTGTTTATGATTGCGTGGTTGAAAAATGAAGCGATGCGATACTCAAGCTGATGCGAGCAATTTGGAAGTTGCACTGATATGATTGCATGCGTTTGTGCTGAAATCGCACTGCTAAGAGCCTAACAGGTTCCTTGAAACATCGTTGATTTCAAACTTAATGTAATGAAGAAGAAAATGTTTCTATATTATGAATAACTGTTTGCCATGGAATTTATCTGAAACAACGTAATGTACAGTCCGTCATCAAAGTCATCAGGAAGAATGGACTACATTATCTATACAGTATAATATATATAGGATATTAGACGGTTGCGAAGAGATATGGATTTTATGTTCGAGTGGCAAAAACAATATCTCACGAGTGAGCGCAGCGAACGAGTGAGATATTGTTTTTGACACGAGAACATAAATCCATATCTTCTCGCAACCGTTTAATGTTCTGTTTATTATATGGACTTACTCAGAGTGACAAAAAGACACACAAAGACGACATGTAAATAAGCACGCGAAAGACTAGTATAAAAGCGATATTTTTTAAAATTATATAGTGCAAACATAAAACTAGAATAAATTTTACTTATCTCAAGATGTCTTTTAAATGTTTTCGTTTTATTTCCAACGTTAATTTCGTTTTATATACGAACCAAAGACCATTTGTATTTTCAAAACAACAACAATGATAATGGCGGGAAATTTTCAGAACTTCGTATGTCACTAGCAGGGGTGAAATACGGAAAATACGCGCACCTGGCCCCGGATGTAGTGACGTATGAGTTCTACGAGTGTTTTAGTTTCCAGTAAAACACCATTGTCCATATAATAAATGGCATTACACGTGAACACCCGCTCTTAGGAAATACCAGAGTCAGTGGCGGAGCCAGGCCTCAAAATGGGGGTTTGAGGGCAAACTCCTTTTTTTTGGGGGGGGGCGGGGGGAAGATAGAATTTTTAAAAAGGTACTGCTATTTGCCCATGCCGTTGTCACAGGACTTTTGCCTCCACCCCTCTTAAAAGGGGGGCGAAAATTCCTAGGAATATCGCCACCCATATATGCGATGTGGTTTATTCAAATAATTTCGTGATACTTGCATCCTATTAGTGCCTTAACGTTTGAGAATTTAACTCTGCAAAACTAAAGCTTTTTTGTCTTTGTTTTAAACGTATTATTGGAGTATTGGCAAGTTTTAGCATTCAGAGATTTACAAACTAATATTGAAACTGTAAAAAACAGTTTCATATATACGCGCATTCAGTAATGACAACTTATAAGCCATACATTGTCCGATAACGACAAAACGCTTGTGTACCCTTTAGTCGCTCTCAGTGATAATAATTTTGGGGAGGATGGGGGCAGAAATGGTGTTGGGGATTTTTTGCCGTATATTGTTTTTATATGTTTTTGAGATTTGATTCACATGAGAACCGAGCTGGTCCAGTTAATTTGCCAGGCTCCCGTTTGAGCGAGGCGAGATCTTGCCTTCCCTGGCTCATATGAACACACTTAGCGGGCCAGCCTTGCCAACCGGGCTGGTAATTGTGTCACAACGCATGCTTTATTCTATCTAAAAAACGTATAAGGATTTTAAAAATTAAGAAATATTAAAACTTCTGAAGCAGTCTCCATAAATATAAAAATAGCATTTTTCAAAATTAAAACAAATATCGCTTTCCCACCAAGAATCGTTTGGGAATTTCTTATAGCGCTTGCCAAGCTAGCCCGCCTCATGTAAAACAAATAGCAAATTGGCCCATATGGCTCATATGAACAAGCCCTGGATGGTCACCTTAGTTTGGCCAGTTTGTCATTTTTTTTTCATTTAAAGCACTAAAAGAAAACTATTTGTTCCTGTTGATTCTTACCTTAAACAACACCAGTTTGTCAACTCAATCTAGAAATCCCTGTTTGTTGAGAACAATACTTGGAGCCAGGTTATAGCCCGGCGCCAATATTAATCTGAAAATATATGAAGGGAACATTTCAGGCATTGTCTCAGCGCAGCTGCGCTAATACATCTTCCGCCCTTTACAAACATGTTACACAACTGAAGCTCATTAACCCCATTAAAGAGCTTGCACCACTCTCTTCTTGAAGTGTGAAATTGTCTGGCATTAGGCAAAGTAACACAACAGTATAGGGATGCAGTTGGGCACATTGGAAGCTTTACAATGGTTTAAGATGAACACTCTGAAAATATCACTTTCAATGCTGTATAAATTATTCTGTAATTCTAATCCTTAGGGACGGTCATTAATAATGGGGGGCGGGCGGCGGTGGGTGATAAATTCCAAATATCGATTTTTTTTAAAGCCCGATCGCAAGACCTTTATTCCCCCCCCCCCTCCACTCCAACATTTAATTCGTTACATTTTTAGTGTAAAATGAGTAATGGGTCAAGTACTGGTGTAAGACATTGTGTAGCCTAAATAATTAGAGGACCAGTATTCACAACGGTTGTTTTTTACTCCGACTCTTATGGTGAACTGCATAAACGTAACAAATTATCGAAACTATGATTATAGAAACTAAAAAATGTGAAATATTTTGTGCGATACGATAAAGGTGAGAGATTGAAAATGAGTGGGAAAGTATTAAGAAATTGGGGTTGTGCCTTGTCATATATTTTTCAGTTTGAGATCGCCCGCAATACAGGCAAAAATAGTTGAAGCCGCCACCCTTTTCTCCCCCCCCCCCTCACATTATTAATGACCGGTCCCTTATTCATGTATTAAAATGCTAACATATCTTTAAAGGCATTCGAATGTTTAACATATTATTTCATATCGTTATGTTTATATATTATACCCTTGACAAAGGTCTAGTAGAGCGCCAAATTTAATATGCCAAGGACAATTATTGCTAAATTGTTAATAATAGTGCATTGGTGCGTAATTAATACAGAATTTACTATAATGGATTAATCGAATTGGTATTTTATTATTTCTTTCCTTGCCAGAAACGAACGTTTCGTATTTTTTTCGCAAATTGAACGCGGCAAATTCAAACAGTCAACGGAATTTTGGACACATGGGCCATGGCTCAAGACTCAAGTAAACAATCACATATTATTCACTACATTCCTTCGCAATTAAAGTGCTTAACAATAACAAGTCAAAATAAAAATATTCTTCCCTGTGAGATCTGAATAACATTTTTTAATACCTTTCCGATGCCTTTTCCATCGTTTGGGTTTGAAATTTTCATAAGTTAATTGTAAATATCAACTGGAATTCAGTTAACACAAAAAAATTGGAAACGACGCTATCCCGTGAACCATCGCGCTCTGACACGTAAACTAGGCACCAGGCGCCCAGACAATGCGCGAACTATTGCTGCTTATTGCTGCTTCTTATCATGTCTGTCATATAGTTGCTGACAAATATTACTAATATTTACAAATATTTTCATTCAGTTACTGACTGTTAATTTTATCTGTAATAGATTATCGAAAAATCATGAAAATTCGCTGCAATATTCAATAAAACATGAAAAGAACTCAAACTTTCGGATGTAAATTAGAATGTATAGTATGGTATCAGGAGCGACGAAAAGTGGAGGCAAGATCTCCTTCCCTGCAGGAGGGGGACAAATGTAGCATTTTAAAGTGGAGGTCAAGTCCGTTCTGCGCAGCGGTTCTGCTCATATGTAAACATTGCCCAAATTTCGCTTGAATGTAACATTGCCCAAATTTCGAATGTTTCGAATTTTCAGAATACATAACTCTATTTCATATTCATTTAGAAGCATAGCGAACCAAAATGGTGTTAGATATTCAGACAGTGCATCATATTTTTAAAAAATACAGCAGTTCAAAATGTAAACAAACCGTTTGTTTACATACGGACTTGACTTCCACCTTAATATAAATAAAACACAATATTTTCTCCCAAATTTACTTTAATAAATTAAATAACAAAGATAAATATAATAAAGGAGAATTGTTATGTTGAATCTTGATGACATCAGTCACGAACGCAATTAATTTCGAGTAGCGAATTCTCTCCAGAATATGCAAAAATGCATATACAGATTATTCTAAATATAAGTGTTATACAGTTAAAATGAATCTACTAAACCTTTATAGAATCTAAATCCAGGATGACATTTGACATCTGTCACATGTCGGTTGAAATAATATCGAGGAAACATATTTCTTAGTTTAAGAAACGATTTCGCCGAGAAAAAAGATATATAGAATGCCATTCCTAGTTCCTGAAATTTTAACAAATTTTAAATTTCTTTCTTCAAGAAAATGTAAGAAATCATTTCTTATTAACCATTATTTCTTATGTTAAGAATTTGATTTCTTGTTTTTTAAGAAACTTTCTTAAAACAAGAAAATCATACTTTTTTAAGAAAATTATTTGATATGAAGATGAAGAATATTGTCATATCTTGCTTAGTTATCTCACTAACTATGGTTTTGATGACGTTGGATGTTGGGTTAACCATCTAAAACTACTCTAAAATGATAGAGTATAATAACAATCCAAAATTGTTTGCAATGTTTTTGATCATTTCTAAATTTCAGACCGTAACCAGAAACAAAGTTGTGGAACCATATTGACTGCGTACTCTCAAGAGAAAAAATGCATATGCATATGCTCGATAATTGAAGATGGCGAATAGCTCAATTAAAATCTGTAATAGAGTGTAATATATAGTTTTAAGAGTTCTTTCAAATGAACTAAACTAATTTTTTATTGCCAATGTCATTTAATTAAAGTTTATGTTATTTAAATGAACATGTTTTAGGGAGAAGAAAGCAACGTGATACTGCTGTCACTGGTTCGCAGCAATCGAGATGAAAAGATCGGTTTCTTTGGACGTAGAAACCGGATATGCGTCGCAATTTCAAGAGCTCGATGTGCGTTATATATATTTGGAAATGGCAGTGTTTATTCTTCTTCACAAAATTGGAAGGTCAGGCTTATATCATTTTCTTTCTAGATTAAGTAATTTTTTAAACTAACATGCAGTGCAGTGCTAAAGGGCCGGTTATTCGAAAGCCAGTTAGCTTAATTCTGGGTTAACTATCAACGTCAAAGCAAACTTTCTCAAAATTGTTTATAAACTTAAAAATAAAATATTTTCTTACTAGAACAATGGAAGTTTGTTTTTTGAAGTTTGAAATGAACATAAGGGGTGGTGACTAAAAAAGTGGACAAAGTTCACGTATGGTTAATTTGCATAATAGCAAAACAAAGGCTTGGCCAAGAGTCTGGATTGAAGGCCTGGTCACCCAACTAAAAATGTTAACAGTAGTGATATTTCAGGTATATCACATAGATTATGGATGGTTTGACTTTAAAACAGAGAAAAAAATTGATTGTAAATTTCTACAAAGTTCATGGTGATGAAGGGCGTTGCTTACACTGTTAAACATTTTTCAAAATAATGGGTACCCTAACAACCAGAAGCACGTTGTACAAAATTTTAAACAGCTTTCAGGAAAGGAACACGATCAGGAAAGGAACACAACAGAAAGGAAGGTTGGAATTGATAGAAATTGACACCTCAGAAGACCAAGAGGCTGGTGAAAGCTGCAACGGACAAAAATGGTGTCTCCCAAGCAAAGCTGGCTCGAAAATTTGGCATACATAAGTCTTATCTACAGAAAGTGCTTAAGAAGGAAGGGTGCAAAAGCTACAAGAAGCAAAAAGTTCCTGACTGGTCTGAAGAGAAAGAATCAAGGCAGAAAAGATGCTGCAGAAAATTGACAAAAACGTAGATGAAACTATCGTCCAGTTTGAAAGTGGTCATGGATGACGAGTTGTATTTTACATTTGGTCATGATGAGGTGCCTGGAAATGACAGATTTTATACTAAAGATAATTATCAAGTTCCCACAAATGTTAAGTATTCGCAGAAGAAGTTTGAGCCAAAACTGCTTGTTTGGGTGGCCATCGGTGAGGAGGGCCACATTGAGCCATTCTTTGTGGGGCAACGTGAAAGGAAATGTTTACCGAGGTGTGTATCTTGCGCCGTTTAGTGCCATTCCTGCAACAGTATCATGCAGACGTCAGACGACGATTATGTGTTTTGGCCCGATCTAGCATCGTCACATTATGTGAAGGATACAGTTCCCTCTTTCTGACCAAAACATCCATTTTGTACCAAAAGATGAAAATCATCCCAATGTGCCACAAGTCCGACCAATCGGCAATTTTGGGTGTTTTTTTTTTTTCAAGTCCAAGGTGACGGCGGTTGGACAGCGAAAACAGGGCATCAGCTGAAGTTGCGTATCCGGAATTGTTTAAGAGAATTTGAGTGGACAGTGGTTCAGGACATGATGTCTACTATTAACACAAAGATCCGAAAAGCTGCTGACACATCACCTATTATGCTTTTGTAATTTTCTTGTGTGGAAAAACTAAATTGTTGAACATTCCAACAGTGCTATAGTGTCTTGATATCAGCTTACTGTTTCACCTTAGGCTTACGAAGTTTCTCCACTTTTTTAGTCACCACCAAACAAAAACAGCGAGTTAACCAGGTATACGCTAATCAAGTTTTTAAAAACCGGCTCCAACAATCAAAGTAAAAATTGAACGAGTGACTTGTGGTAGAAAGGTTACTCAAGAACTTTTCTATCTTTAAATTGGTGGTGGACACTAGGGGGGACCAGGGGGCACCCGAGCCAACCCCACCCCCACAATAAAAGACTGTAAAAATCTTGTACCAAGAAACACAAATCACACCCATATTATAACCTATATTAATTCTCATACTAAATAATGACTATTTGTGTTTTTATGTTAACGAAACAAAAGCGTGCTCAAGGAATAAATTTCACTCACTTAGCAAATAAATGTTTACATTGTCATTGGCGTGTTAAATTAAATCACCTTGTAATTCCATTCAGAAATGTAAATAATTATGTAAATATTTTCTCTGAAATGTTGGTTTTGTATTCTTTGCATGCATGTGATATATAACAAAATGCACCATTACAAAAGTGTTTTGAAAACCAAGAATTTTTTTTCAAAATGTGTTCTTAGAATGCTGCAAATGCCATTTCCAAGATCCAAATTTAAATATTTTCGGGGGGGGGGCATACCCTACACAATTCTTTTGCCTTCGGCAATATTTCATGAAGTGTCCTTCCCAAATATTTCATAAAGTGTCCACCACCCCTTTAACTCATCCTTATTACATTTGTTATCGTTTGTACGGATTCTATTTATTAGGATACGATGGATTTCTGATCCACTACGGAACGGGTTCCCGATCAAATAAATTTGCAGTGCATTGTTGTTTACGGCTGTTTTTCACGCCGTAATGTGTTTTTATTTGTCATGTATTTTCATATTATACTCTTGTGTCAAAACGCCTACAATTGATTCCGTATTTACTTGATTAATAAGTGATTTAATTATTCACTACAATTCAAATTTTTCTGATTTAAAATGTGTCTTTCACTGAGAGATAGAAGCAGTGTTAAAATGGTCAGGCCAAAAAAAAAATATATGGGTTTCCGGTTTCCCGACCCTACCTATCTTTTGGACGTCGAAATCCCGACCCTAAACTTTTCTATTGGATCGTGCTTGTAAGTGTTTCCACTTAGAGGAAAAAGTTTGTGGAAAATTGAAATTTGAGGAAATATTAGGGAAATTTATCTTTGGATGTGGAAGCACTGACTAAACAAAATGGCGTTCGCTTATTCGGAAAATTAAAAAAAAAAGTTTAAAAAAAAAAGTTAAAACCGACCTACCCTACCTAAGTTTTTATAAGAAACCGGAAACCCACATGTTTTTTTTTGTTGAATCGCGCCCAGTATCTCGGCTTTACGAGATAAAGAAAACCTTGTTAACAATTTGTGAAAGAAGTGTTTAACGGGTAGAAAAAATGAACGCCCAGTCATTATTTATTTAGCTTTGCGAGGTCACCACAACAGCATATGCATGTCAACTACTGTGGGCCCTTTTTACCTAACCCACCCTGTCAACTTTCCCAGTGGAAGCAAATCGGAGTACCCGGAGAAAGCCCACGACTATCTGCAGAGCGTTGACTTTTTACTCTTTTCACATGAGGACTGGGTTCGAGTCGCATTGAGAAAGTTACCACTGAGGCTTGAACCTTCGATATGAAAGGCCTTAGATATGAAAGGCAAGTGCGCTAACCACTTCGCATCATTTCATATTCTAGAAATCATTGTTTAACTATCGAGATGTCATGTACTGTAATAGACAAACTAGAAGAAATTAACGGTCTTTGCATTAAAACAGCAATACAACAAGTGATATCTTACTGTGAAGACCTCTCTCTGTTTTATTTTAATAGTAATTGTATACTGTACTTCATGAGTTTAACAATTAACACTTACAGCATTGACTGAGACCGAGAGAAACATACTATTTCCCAAAAGTCCTAGTCAATAAATATTTTATTATACAGCAAGTGCCTGACGTGAGAAAAACAAGAAAAAAATCCAGAAACGAGAAAGTTATACATAATTATTGCTAGACGATTTTAATTATCAGTAGTGCATGAATGTATTCTCCATCTATCAGACTTTTTGCCACTGGCATTTAATGACTTTCAATCTTTCATATGATACGCTCTTGTCCGATGAGATGCAAGATAATATGGACTTTGACATTTTGTATATATAATAAATTATTTGTTCCCTAATGTAGCGTCGCAAAGTGAAACGAGATATGAAATTGACTACGAAACTGAATAACTAATGATATCATTTCTTCAATGTGTAGAAAATTATAAAGTTTTTGGAGGATAAAGGCTTGGTTGGCTGGACGTTTCCATTCAAAGAGGAGTCTGACGGGGTGAGATAAAATTGCTTAACCACTCAATTTTGTAGTTACAACAGGCATATTCGTAGAACAGTTCAATTTTCACCTATAAATAGAATTAACTTGTACTGTTAGAAAGACCTGGAAAATAGTGAGCGCGGCTAGAACATCCATTTGGATAAACCACTGGTTAACCCACTCATTCATTGCTTAACCACTTCCGAAATGTCAAACGCTCTAGTCCTGCTGCAATTTTCTACTGGTCGCAATCGGTTCTGGTATTTCAATTGCTGATACGAAATAAGGACTGGATAAAGCATACTATTGAATTCAGTAATCCGATTTTGAAGCCAGAATATTTGAATGAGATGAGATTTATAAATCATGACCAGTCTAATCGTTTGCTGTTTAAGTTCAGTTAGACTACATATAAAAGCATTAGAGAGGCTACTGATTATGAAGTCAGTAGCCTCATAGAGAGGCCACTGATGATCAATTCGTATCTAGATAATATTTGTCCTTTCCCACTAGTGACTAGAAACATAAAGGAAGTCGGAGTTAAACATGTCCACAAGACCAGACTAGATTTATGGTGGGGCCATCCAATATGGCTTCCATTGGCTTCACTTATGCACAGCAGATGCGCTATCCAGTCCTTGAATTTCAAATCCGTGATTTCAATACAGATCTGATATCAACAATTTGATGTTTCGAATTGAAAATTCAATGCCTGGTTCCAGGTCTTGAATTTGACATTCCAGACTGGAAGACACGCACAATACTATATGAGAGAAATTAAAGGCGAAATGACTTCACCAAACTGAATTATATATAACACGTCCAAATTTAGACTACGTTCACACTATGCCGAAGCAGTTTGAAAACGGCGCAGATAAGTCAGAATTTGCCGTCGCGTTCACACTACGTTGGAGCGAAATTATTTGAAAACCTCACTTTTGCCATAACTATTTGAGCACGGTTTCTATATAAATGGACAAGATGAAAACGGACAAGATGAAAACGGACAGGATGAAAACGGAACGATTGGCGGTTTCGTGTGAACACAAATTCCACTACTTTTTTGTACAGCTTTGCAAAACAAAACTGTTAAATCGAAATCCTTTGAAATCAAATTTCTTTGCTTTAATTGAAATATTTGAACGTCGTTCGTTTACGTTTCCTAATTATTTAGAGAAATTTTAAGTGTATTTTGTTATCATAGTGTAAAAAGACTTGTAATTAACGCCTTTTGTTGTTTGTAATGTCTGCTATTCTTGTCTTAGGCCTAATTAACGTAGTTTTGTAAATTTTAGTGAGTTCGATCAATTAAAGCTTATATTATTACCGTAAAACCCTAGACACTGTAGTGATTTCCTTTCTCTTTTCCTCATGCATGTATTAATGAGTTTTTGAAATATAAGTAATTAATTAATTTGCATTTTTATTTCAGATTACCACAGTAAAAGGTAAGTTATTTTGGACTTGTTAGCAATAGGGTCTGTTTACATGCCGGTTTGCTGGGACGATATCGAAGGCATCGTGATTTTGGTGCATTGAAGTAAATTCACTGGGAACTTAAATGTTGTCGAGATGATCTCGTACTTCAAGAAGATTATTATTGCTGCTTAAACAACCGTTCGTTTCTTATTTTTCTGTATATCACTGAAAATAATGTAATTTTTCTGAATCGTGCACCGTAACATATTTCAATACGTCAAATTCACCCCGCCGCGCATCTTGTCCCAGTAAAACGGGATCATGCGTAAACAGCTCTTTAAACATGCAAAGTGCTTATGGCTTTTTTACTCCTTGTCAATGCATACATCATTATATTGCTATGATGCATTTTAGATGAAGAACCGTTTTCTGACACAACGAAACTTTCTCATGCGGAACTTACTCGATTGGGTGGAAGGATCGTCCCAAAATGGAAAGAAATTGCGGGATATGCTAACTTGGATGTAGGTGAAGTAGAAAACGTCGACCGAAATAACGTTAAATACCTAGAGCCAAAGGAAAAGGCCAGCCAAATTTTAGCTATGATCAGCAACAAACACGACTTCAGCCGCAAAGAACTTGGAAGTCATTTAGATGAGGCAAAATTATGTAGCCTGGTGGATCTAGTACTAAAGGGAACATTACGACATCCTCCCGATGACGACGCCGGTTCGTCAATTACTTCACCAAATGAATCTATCGAAAGTTAGATTGTTTTCGGTAGATGTTTTAATAATGCAATAGTGATTTAAGGATGCAATAGTGATTTGAACCCTACATGCACTTGATTAGAAAACAGAACATTTTCTACATCTGCATGTATATGAATTTCCGCATGCAGCTGTTGTTAGTTTAGAAATGAAGAACATCTGACACGTAGAAAACAATAACTAAGGAGTTCAGAATTTTTAGAAATTTAATCCCAAATATCCATACAGCTGATATTTTAGATTTAATGTAATTTAGCTTAAAATTCAGGTCGGTGTTCCCCCATTTTATATTAAAAAATGTTTTCGTTTAGTAATCCGAATTATTTTCGTGTTTTCAAAAGAATTTCTGCGATGCCAAAAAAATATTTCAAATTATCACAAAGATTGGCTCAGGAAGGCAAAATTAATTTGTAAGCAGTTATTCAATAATGGAGCACTGATCAAAATTTATTTATTTCTTATATATTTATTAATTACAATACCCTGGTTCCGCAGGCTCTTCGCGAGGCGAAATAAACGAGACGCGAGAACGGAGAGCCTCTGGTCACATCGGTTGCAAATCCCACTTGCACACTTGATTAGGTTCAGAATTTGAATATCGCATGTGAGTGGCCATTTGTAAAAATATGTCACACCGGTTTGAGAAAACACATTACTGTAAGCTAATTATAGCTATAAAAGCTACAATTAGCTTGTTTATTTTCCAAACCGGTTTGACATATTTTTACAAATTGCTGATCACATGCGAGATTCAAATTCTGAACGTAATCAAGGATCTTGTCTATAAAAGTACACACGAGTGACCACGAATGACCACGAGTAATTTCTGTGTTTAAAAATCATAAAATAATAAAAACTATTTTAAGGTGGCTCCCTGAGGTTATTGCATTATACTGCACTATAGTATCCAGAAAACGCCTGTTTCTTCACTTTATATAACATGAAGACGAAATTTATTGGACACATTGACAATGCTCTCCTGAACATTGCAATGTGCTACTTTTGTGCCGAAGTCCGCTACCATGGCAACACCGTGCTTAGGATAAGGCTCAAATTTTTTTAGTTTTCACGTCAGTCTACAGGAACGTAGCAAAGCATCTGAAGTTGGGGGGGGGGGGTTGTCGGAGGATTTTTGAATTTTTAATTAATAAATATTTACCTAAAGTGTAATAATTATAAAAAAGCTTTTTGTGATTGACTTGCACTATCATACTAAGTTTCGGGAGAAAACGGGGGTT
>CACRXK020006409.1:771-25301 GCA_902702795.2 Paramuricea clavata | reverse complement strand
TAAAACATAACAATGAATACAGAAATGTTAATACAGTCAAAGTTGCCCTTTGTTTTTAAAATTGTTTCTGTTCATACTCTGCAATCTTCCGAATTCGCTCATCAGCTTCTTTAGCAGCTTTTCGCTTCGGTTGGAAAACCTTAGCATCTGGATTCAGTGTGTTTGCTTCTGGTTTAACGCTCTCACTTGCAAGCTCCATTGGGTAGAGGTGCTGGACAGGTCTCTCGAGGGTTCCTTTGGCTGTCTTCAGTTTAACTGCCCGAATGACTCCGTCTTTTCCCGGAAAGACTCGTTGTACGATAGCCAAGGGCCAGTTTCCTCGGTTTTTGTCGTCACTCTTTACTATGACCACGTCCCCTGCCACGACTTTGAACTTTATCGTCTGATGTGTCAGATTATGTTTCTCTCTAAGGGCAGTCAGGTATTCTCTTCTCCAGCGGTTCCATAGGTTCTTCTTGCAGGTGATCAAGAACTTGGCTCGCATTCGAAGGGATTTCTGTTCTTCTCGCCATGGTTCTTGTTCGGGTAGTTGGTTCGACCTTTGGAACAGGAAGGTAGATGGGGTAAGGGTTTGGAGCTCAACATTATCTTCCACGTAGCTCAGAGGGCGTCTATTAATTTGGGTCTCGATATCTAACATGACTTCGCTTAACTCTCGCCAAGTGAGTGTCGCTCCCCGATCGTCTTGTGCATTGCTTTCTTCACTATACCTATCAGTCTCTCGAACTGGCCGCCCCACCAGCGTGCTCTTGACAGTTTGAATTTCCACGTGATGTTGCATTCTTCTAGGTGGCTGTGGAGGCGATCGTCTTTCACTGCTTGACCTAACCACTTCGCCGCTTTCACGAATGTACGACCGTTGTCTGAGTAAATAACCCGAGGTCAACCTTTCCCAACTATAGGTCGCTGTGTGACTCCCGACTTTTGTCTCACGATTGAGTCGACAGCAGCGCCTACTCCTTGTGTAGAGGCGTCTCCAAACGCGTGGAGCTCTAGCTCATGCATCGACCGGTTCTCTGTGATCAACTATCGCCCGCGGTGTCGTCTCTATCTTCGGGGTGATTCGTTCCCACTCAGGGCCGTTGCGAAGGGATATGGATTGGGGGGGTGTCGAAGGTCAAATTGCCGAGTGACGCTAGTTGAATTTGCCGAGTTTTTCAAAAGTTTGTATATAGGTAATGAGAAGAAAAGTTTGTATAGGTAATGAGAATCATATTGGTGTGCTAGTAACTGAGGGACACCAATATGGCTCTTGTTTTGAAATATGGATGCCTGTTCGTGGGTTGTTGCTAAAAAGGAATCGGGTTGCTTTATATATAAAATACGACATTCTAAGAACAAACAAATATATGGTCACGAAATCAAAAAACACAATTGCAATAACTGCAACCACAGCTCAATGATGAGCACTATTTTATTTTCGTGCGTTTGTTTTCAGATAGGAGTATTATTTTAATTTATTTATATTTAAACATATAAAGCTGAAAAAAATTTAAATTTACCATAAATTTATACTGTGTTTTCATAAGTCCTAAATCGAGACTGAAACTATGTGCACACGGGTCACGTTTTTGAGCGTTTTTGCAGTGCCGTTTTCAAATTTAGCGTTTAGACGCCTTGTTCAAATTGATCGTTTTTCTCGCAACATTTTCAGACAAAGCACTAGTTTTTTATAGTCTTCGTTTCCAAATTTAAACACGGAATTTCATTTTCGCCTTCTACTTTTCTGTTTACACAATAACAAATTGTCAAAACGACCAAAAGTTTCAGACATAGAGAACGAATCTTTGGCATCGTTTTCACTATTTGAAACGATTTTGCTTCCTGACGTCGTTTTCATACGTTTTCGTGTGAACAGAACCGTACGTGAAAATGGTACTTTCAGTTTTAGAAATTAACGCATTACAACCAAAAACCGAATTTTGATGAATTTTGATGAATTTGACCTTTTTTATCCCCAGGCGCCGAATAGACAATTTATAATATTTTTGTATTTTGAGCAGTCTTAAAACTCTTAGTGCCAGATAGTGTTAACTGGGCTTTTGTACGACCCGATTTTTCAAGAGTTTAATTAAATTTTATGCGTCAGAAAGCGAGTAAAACGGATATGATCATATGCAACCGATCGATGATACCGATCGCTGTATGTGGTATGTCTTTCAAAACTGTAGGCTGATAAGAGTTAACAGTAATTTCGCTAAAGAACTAAAGAAGCCAAGTCCATTCTTATGGCATGCCTCGTCTTTCTCTTGGTCTTCTTCTCATCGGTGCCTGTGGAGTCTTCTTGAGGATCTTGCGCCTCTGACGACTCAAAATATTCTCTTTGGCTTTGACTGAGGTTTGCAGTCTCAAACGGATTAGCAGGTACGTCTTTATGTGCTACTCGCACTTGGTATCCCTTATGGCAAGTTTGCTCGTGCCTCTTACGGTAATCGTCGGGCCGTATGTTAGATAACTTTTATGCCGGTTAATACGTTTTCCCTCGTGAAATAAATAATAAAGTTTCTATAGTCGTCAAAAACCGAATTACATTCAAGACACTAAAGTTTTCTTTTTTTTTTCTTTTGGGCAGTTTTGAACCGCACATAATTGATAAAAAGCCTTCGCTATAAGAGCAGTCGAGCCAAGAACATGCCCGGAAACGTGGGTTTCACATTTCAGCCTCCCGTCGATTTTCGACAAATAAAAGACTAATAGTTTTACTAGAAAATAGAAATACATTTAAATGGTTTTGACATAAGACCACACAAACCATTATTTTAAATCCAAAATTTATCGCTTTATTTATCGCCTTCGTTCTTAACTTTTACAATTTGCTGAATGCCGATTTCGCAATTTGCCGAACAGCAACGAAGAAATTTGCCGACTGGGGCCGACTTGTGAAAATTATTGGGGGGGTGGAGCACCCCCCCCCCACATCCCCCCGCTCGCGACGGCCCTGGCTACGTCCTTCATTAAGAAAGAATTAGCTAAGTGCGTTTCTACTTCAGCAAATGAGCTGATCAGGTGATGGATGATATTTTATAGGCATGGAATGCATGTCATGGATGTAAAACGTTTTATTAATAAAACTACTAATCTTTTTCTGGAAAAGTTGATTTAATACAAACATGAACGTAAACGATGAACCTAAAATTAAAAATTAGTAGAGCGGGTATAGAAGTAAATTTTCGACATCTCAATCGATGGGAAATATAGCAGTTTTTTCTGAAATAGCATTTTCGGATGTGAATTTAAATTCTATTGTTTGACCTAATCCGGACCAGTGATGCCCTAAATCCTGATACATTCCGGATAACAATAAAAATATATGCATCATCTGACAATGTTGCAGTTTTTGGAAACATTTCAGTTAAGCTTTTTTCCTACCTACGTGTACGCACAACAAGATTCAAATTATTCAAGATGATACATCTGCAATAAAAACAGATTTTATTAATGTGCATCCTGTCAGCTAAAAATATTTTATTCATTCTGTGTGAACAAGGCTGGAGGTCTCCCTATTCTTTGGCAGTATTTGAGCACGTCGCTGGTTTGCAGGACGGTAAATAATCAGTATTGCAGTTAAAATGTTGTACTAAGAGTGTTATTCAATTATCCACCGTTTAAACTAAACGTGCTTGATACAACCGGCCCCAGGAAAAACGACATTTTAACAAGCCGATCGATATAATGTGGCATGCTCACCGAAATATGAATTGACTGAGTTTAATTAAGTTAATTTTTAACCCTCAAGTTTTGCCTTGTACACTCGGATTGCTATATCCTGCAATCTCCTATTTTGCAGTCTTGGTAGATTAACTTTGCTCAGTAGCTCTTCATAACCAGTCACTTTATCATTAAATACTGCCATTCTTAATGCTCTTTCTTGAACCCGTTCTAATTTCCTTTTGTCAGTAGCACAGCAAAAATGCCAGACAGTGTGACTATAAGTTATATATTTTATCTATTTTAGCCAGCCAGCTGCTGGTAAATTAGCAGCTTTATATAAATTCAACTTCGCTCTTGTTGGTATCATGTTCTTCATTCTCATGAGGACTCCTACTCGCTGGCTGGCTTTCGCTTACGTTACTAACATGTTCATTAAACTTCAGTCTATTGTCAATATCTACTCCAAACAATCTAATACAGTCACTTGAATCAATCTTGATTCCATTTGTTTCAACCTCAATGCGTTCTCCTTTTTTCCCAGATATCATTATTCGGTATTGACCAAAGTTAACCTCTAAAATGTTTTCTCTGTACCAGTCCGAAGCCAAAACTGCACTTTCTTTCAGTTTTAATCGAACATTTGCCAAATTAATCCCACTTTCATAGAATTGATGATCATCTGCATATACATGTTTAGCTCTGATTCAAAGTTATAGCTTAAGTCATTTTGGAAAATGTTCCACCACATCGGTCTAAAGTTTGAGCCTTGCCGAGATCCTCTCGCAACTAACTTCCAGGCACTAGTCGCCTCCTTTAATCTCACTCTGTTCTTTCTGTACGTCCTTAAAATATCATCGAAATTGATTTCGTTTAATTCATAAGCTTTCAATTTGGCAAGCATTAAGGGGTGGTACAATGAGTCAAACGCCTTGCTCATATCCATTGACAGCAATTCAATGTTCTCTCCATTGTCTAATGCTTTTCTCCAATATTCTGTCATCATTATGAGCGCTGTTTCACAACTGTGACGTTTTCGGTAAGCAGAGAGACGATTGCTTAATCGACTCTAATAAATCTAATCTCTCTAATATTGTTGACTCAATAAGCCCTCAAATACTTTATTCACGGTTGTCAGTATAGTTATGGGTCTATAATTTGTTTTGATTTGCTTATCATCTTTTCTAAAAGCAGGCAACATTCTCCTTTTTTCCAATCTTCGGGCCATTCACATTGATCTATACATGTATTGTAGAGTGTTCTAAGGGGTGTGACAAGTTCTTTCGCACCGATTTTTAGGAACTTAGGGGGTATTTTATCCCAACCAGTGGCTTTATTTGGGTTTAACTGTTGTAATACCTTTTCAAAATTGACAGCATCCAAGTGGTGAAACCCAATGTCTTCTACCTTATTGGAATATTTATGATTGACTGTATACTAGAGTGTTTACTCAATTCCGTTTCGTTCTTCCTTAATTCGTCTTTATCCCCAACTTCCTTGTTCGTGATATTTATAAAATAATCACACAAAACATCAGATACCAAGTCCTGCTTTTTTATTAAATTCCCAGCTTCTTGATGTGTATTTCCTAGCATCGATCCTGCTCTTTTGTACCCAGGAAAGACATAAAGGCCTTATAGAAATCCTTAGGATGTGCTTTCAATGCTTCAATCATCTCAAAATGATTTTTCTGATGATACCAGACTTAAAATTTGGATAAGAATACCTTTCTTGGGGAAGCAGGGAGAATTTTTGGTTAAAAAGCTTCTTAAGAAAATACAGCGGAATCTCATACAGCCGGTCAAATTTGTCGTAATTTATGACACTAAGAAGATATCATATTTCTTGCCTAAAAAAGACAAAATTCCTAATTCTTCGCGTAGCAATATTGTTTATGAATTTACTAATTCCTGGTTGCCACAGTTCCTACATAGGCAAAACAGAAAGAAATTTGGCTACTCGATTATCAGAACACGCAGATCCACAAAAAAGTTCGATTTCAAAACATCTGTCGGAATGTGAACATGCTAATTTCATCCTTAATTTTAACCACATGTTTGACAACCTTAATGACATAAATGACAGTGACACAGTCAAACTAGACACATTGCTCTCTTTTCACAATCTCATCCAGACTAACACTCAAACTCTTCACACTCTTAAGCACACAAATTCCAACCTTCTCCTATTCCTTGAAGCTCTGTATATTAAATACAGAAAGCACGTGCTTAATAACGGATTAAGAGCGTCTAAAGAACTCGTGGTCTTTTCTTAATTTAGTATCATTGTATGTCAATAGTGTAATGTTTCTAATACGTCATCTCTTCCTGTTTCTTTGTATATAATATGATAGCAAGTTTGTAAATAGCTTATTCTGGTTTGACAATGACTTTGAAATAGAGTCGAAATATCACCGCAAAATTGTTGTCTTGTGTTATAGCTCATATCTTGAGTTTACAAGATGTTATTCTTCGGAGTATGTTTTTTCTTGTATTTTATTAAATTGTCTGCTGGTAATGGTTTTTGGACATATCTATTAGTGTTTGTGAGGTAGTTAACGCTCTAGTTGCAATTCTTGTACGTTTATTTATTAAGCATTTAAATTCTTGTTCGTCTTCCATGTCAAGTAATACTTTTCCCTCCTTTGTATCTGGTTTTAATCTATCAAGATTTAAATCACCTAGTAGAATAACTGTCTTTTGGAAAGCTGCCCAGTTGCAAATGCTACTAAGTTCATTTTCTAGTTTTATTGCATAACTGCTATTCAGATCCCGAGGGGGTCTATAAATGCATAGAACCGTCATCCGTCTGTTTGCGACCTTTATTTCTAGGGCTATCGGTTCTAAAGTGGAATACTTTCTATCCAACTTTAATCTATTATTAACTATTGAAATTTAGTACAACGAAATAGCATTATACGTCGATAATTTCAATCATATTTTAATAATTATTTTCAATCTATACTAATTCACCGTTTCCACGTTTTTTTATACTTTCAATAAAGCTACAATAAAGTTAAATTAGTAGGAAATAACATTATTTAGTTATAAAATAGTATAAAAGGAAATCTAACAGTCAATCGCTTTCGGTAGAACCTTGACCTTGTTTATATTCACGCGCTTGCAACTAATTAACGATGAACAGTCGCTCATAAAAAAGGGCCTATTCACGTGAGAATCTTATCTTATCTTTTCTTATTTTGACATAATAACTATTTTTCAATAAATATATTGATATTAAATTTGTTGAATCAATATTTTAAGTTTCAGGCCAGTTGTACCAAAAGTTATAAGTGGTAGCGCACCATGACCAGGGCACAGAATGGGTCATACAGAAGTGAGATGCCCAATTTCTTGGTATTTCCTATGATTTTTCTATGATTTTGGCGTGATCGTAATTCGTTATCAAAGTGCTGACGCCATGGTCCTGGCTGGTGTGCGTTTGGGGGGCATCCACCCCCTGATAATATTCAAGATGGCGGACGTCCACTGGGGAATACCTCTTGGGCGCGCACTGGCTGGGACCTGACAGCGGTTACTCGCGTCGACCTTCTGTGTGTTTTATTTTTATTGTCAGGGGGGTGACTGCTTCTGTTTACGGTACTTGCCGAATGACGAATCATGACGAATAGGACTTACGCAGAAAACAACGGAAATGGATTTCTGTATAGTATTTTCAGTGATGAGGTTTCATGGTTTTGATGGCATGCAACATCCGCACGCGTACCTATCTTTTTAATTGAGCGCATTTTCAGTACTATTGAATTTGGTTATGTAGACATGGAACATGATCAACGAACATTTTCGTATTTACAAAGTTATTTGCATATATAAATTTTCCGCCATATTAAAGATACTGAAATCTGCTAGGCGTTCTGAAGCACCTTTAGCGGTGACGTCACGCGTAGTTGCAGGTCAAGAAACATGTGGCAAAAAGACATTTAGATAACACCTCTAGCACATTAACTCCTAAAATGAGTCAAATAGTATACATAAAAATGTAAATTTTATTTTCTAGTTAAAATCTAAAAACTGTTTTGTTATAACAAAAATAAGAAGTATGCGGACAAGTTGCGCGAACTTCCTTGAAAATACTCGTAAGAATACAAAAACCTCAAACTTGATAATTTTTTCTCAAAGTTCATGTTTTAAAAAGGATATCTAACCATCCAGTACTACCTAACGGAAATTCTTGGTTTTATGTTCCGTATTGCCATACGGATACCAGCACGTGTCACCTTTAGCTTTTCCGTGGATTGTTCCCCAATCTGTGTCTGCAACCGCGGCGTAGAGATATCCAGACCCGTCAGTCTGGTATCCGGATAGAATTGCTAATGGAGGCGGTGAATCACTTTTCACGAGTTTAGTGGGACGTATGGATGTCACATAAGCGAACTCTTGTGAAGTACGATATTCTTTCCAAAAATAGGAATACCAGCAAGTACCATCCTGGAATTGTACCCCACTCGGTGTTCGCTATAGCAACCCACATGTCTTCTTCTCCCTGTTTGCCTAATTTTAGGGCATTTCCCGAAGGGCTAGACGACTCAACGTAACCGACGACGGGATACTTATCAGACATGACTATAGTGTTCCTGAAAAAGAAGCAGTTATTATGAAATTAGCAATGTTATGCCGGCCAACATGAGAGTTGGGGTAGGTTCAGCAACCATTCTGAGTTTAGGCGACGCGTGCTGAATCTCAGGCCAGCCTCACGTAGGTGAACATCCTACAGGTATAACACGTAAATCCCCCGTCTGCCAACTCCGAAATTTTCTGAATTGGGAAAGCTGGAGTTTCAAACAAAACAATTATCATCCCCAAGCTGTAATTCACCCTAAATTTAACATGACGGGAAACATTGCGTAGTTTAAACAAAAATGGTAGAATGAATATATTTACAGTTCACTTTTTTGCAATTAAACAATAAAAGTATAGTTAAACATTTGAAACTATAAAAACTACTTTACCATCCTACTAGGACGAAAATGAAGCAATATATTAATAGATATATACCTTGATAACTGTAATTCTAGATTTCACTGTCCAACCGTTCTTCAGAGATCTTCAACAAGTAATGAAACTTGAACTCGTCTCGTCCAAATTTACACGATCGTGCACTTTATCCACGACGCTTACTAACAAATTATTCGACAAACCTGAAAAATAAAGCATTGACTTACATATATCATGTACTTCGTCTTCTTTATAATTATTCAAACCTTTGTATGATAATTTATTACAAACACTCAAACCCTCTGTATGGTATAATTACAATCAAGTCCTCTGTATGGTAATTGCAAACACGTATTGAAAGCATTAACAGAAAGCAATAATGAGGCAATTTTACGCTTAATGGCCCAAGTTGTTGACAATAGCTTAATTTATGTACTTCGAACACACAAATCAAACACAGTGTTCGACTACGACTCGTCTTTTACACGCTTCTCTTGTGTTCTCCCAACATTTCTCTCGTAGTTTATCACAGCATAAAGCACTCGGACTCGTTTTCCATTTCGTAAATAAACGATCTCTCTCTCTTCGCTGTTTACCTCAACTTAGTTTGTTGTAAGCGGACAAAAAATGAAATATTTTAGTATGTTCGACGCGCGAATTATATGCTGTGCGATGTGGAAACTAACTAGCTACAACAGTAAACTTATTGATTATATAACAACTGGATATATAACAATTACAAACACGTATTGTTGTCCAGGACACCCTCTCTGCAAGTTGGGTTAATTTTTCTTTTGGGGGGTGGCACGGCCCTGCGCTTCGTGGGAGTTGCCCCCCCCCCCACACACTTTTACAAGCTTCCTACGCCACTGATTTGCAGTCACGTTTTCAAGAATTTTGTGTCTTTTTTTCAATAATTAATGTAATTGTGCTTTTTAAAGATATTTCGCTATCTCGATAACATTGTCATAAAGCATAATAAGGTCCTTGACCTTGTAGGTTTGCATGCATGATAAAAATAAATATAATTGTTTTGTTTTGTTGACACGTTCATTTCTTTGTCTCGGCTTTGGCGAGCTTTCAACCCAAGTCAGCGTTGGGGCTATAATAATTTAATACACTGGTGATCGAAGATCCTTGCAGGTCTATCTACATATCGAAAGCTAGTAATACAAAATAAACGTGATGTTTCCACAAATACCAAACAAATATATTTCCGCCATGCAATCATACAAAGCCTTTCACGGCGAAATTGAAACTTATACACTGAGAAACACTGAATATACATTACTGAAATGAAGTAATCTACAGGGTGTATAAAAAAAACGCAACCTCGGAATTTCCTAAGAAATCACTTTGCAATTCTTAAGCATAAAAGATTTTAGGCTCCTGGGAATTGAAATCGCATTTCTAATAGATCATATTACTGTTGTTGTGCATTAAATAAATGCATAAATTTTGCTTTATGCACTCGCGTGTGCAGTAATTTTGACAGTTGTGCTATTTTAAATTCCCAGGCGCCTAAAATCTTTTGTCTTTAAAACAATGTCGATTTCTTGGGAAATTCCGAGGTTGCGTTTTTTTTTATACACCCTGTATAGTTTGCTGCCTTTTTACACTGGACCTCGACGTAGAACAGTTTAATCACTGGCTAATGCAGATTGAATTCCTAAACAAAATGATATGACGAATGTTGACAACGAAGAATTCAGTATATTTGGCAAGAATAACAGTGTTTATTAAGCCCCGTTTACACGACAGTCATTTTGGGTACGGCACGCTTAAATTTTGGCACGCGGACCCATGCTTTTTGGTCCGCCTGTTGCGTTTACACGACGAAATTTTTGTTCTAAAACATTTGAGTTCGGCTGGTTTAAACTGGGAATGGCACTCTTACATTCAGAGTCAAAACCTTGACTTCATGACATGAAATATCTGATCTATTCAGCCATAACTTTTTGGTGTGGCATAAAGTGTATTAAACTTTATTTCGAGCATTAAATTAACATTTCATTTTTACCAACTTTCTCAGCTTTTCCCCCAGTAAACTATATTTTTATTGAGATAGTTTAATTTTTCGAAAATTTGTATTAAATATTTCCAGACAATTATTAACATTTTCGTAAAAAATACAAAGTTTGTGCATTTCCATGCATGAATGTATTTTTTCAACTGTAAGTTTATAAACTCATATAAACCTAGCAAAATTTGTACTTGTTGCATGGTGCTTGAAAAGCCATTATATGAAAGTGTTTTAATTTCTAAGCTATAGATCATGATATTTCATTGACCTTCATGGCGATAAACAACTTTGTAACGAAGCAATAAATTCATATTATAAAAATATAGGATGCCATTTTGAAAGCGTGCACAGTGCCATGGGCGTACCGGAAAGAAAAATTTAGGGGGGCGGCAAGAAATTTGCCCGACTTTTCCGGATTTTGCCCGACAAGTACCGAAAAAATTTTTCCGAAATTTGGTTTGGCGAACCTCCCCCCCCCCGCCCCTCCGTCGCCAAAAAAATTTCGGTCAGTGTACCATTTTAGGGGTCAAAAATTTTTTCCGGACATACCATTATTGTCCGGAACCTACAAAATTTTGGGAAATTTCACAAAATTTTCTGCAAAATTTACAGAATTTGTCACATTTATTTTCTTAATTAACCAAAATTGCCCGACTGTTCAGCGAATATTGCCCGACTGCCCTATACACGAGGAGCAATTAAATTTTTTATAGCGAAGTAAGCAGTATGATGGGTGTACGCAAAGTAACTTTGGAGCGGCGAATGAGGTCATTTAGGCAGGAGTGTGCCAGGTAAGAAAGTTATGCACATCCTACACGGCCGACACAGTAATTATATATGCAACACGAGTACTGTATATATAGAGTCTTATCATCAGGATTTAATATGATCGACTGCACATTAAGTTTTATACAGAACTACAGCATAGAATGAGAACGAGAATACCTAGGTATTTACATCTTTCATCTGAACTTCATTTTTTACCGTTTGAAGAAAAAGGTTAGCTTAGTAATGCACTGCTGAGAAGACACAAAAAGCCTTAAAGCTAGCCCATGTTAGTGGCATGAGGGCGGTTGGTGGCAGTCAGTCCACTCCAGGAACTTGGCATTTTGGATTAATTCATGAAAACTTGAATTTTATTGAAAACTGAACTTTCCAGTCCTGTTTTCGTTTAAGGTCGGCAAACCGCAAATGACCTGATCAGTCTTCGCTAATTCAGAGATCAGTGTCTAGATTTTTTCACTAAAACCAATTCCCACACAAGACTAAAGTTGTGGTTTCATGTACATGTACGGCATTACATTTATATCAGTTTCCCTATAGGTTTGTCGACTTGGGTTTCAACATATACAGTGCTGCATAACCACTGTGTTGGCCCTGTATAGGATGCATGCATAAGCCATAACTTTCTTACCTGACACACTCGTGCCAAATGACCTCATTCGCCGCTCCAAAGTTATTTTGCGTACACCCATCCTACTGCTTACTTCGCTATAAAAAATTCAATTGCCCCTCGTGTATATCATACGAAGGACTTACGAAAGTTTTCCACGGCATAAACTTGTGCTGGAAATGCAGAGTTATTCATGGCGGTTTAAAAACTGCGTCTTTTAATTGACAACACTGTCTGGTTGACAAGCAGCGACAACAGTTTAATTTCAGAATACTTAAACTGATATCCACATATTCTGTTTTATTTCGTTCAAAATTAATTTATACAACAATGATTCGTGAGCATAATTATGGTGAATCTTGGCCGATAACACTTCGCCCTCGGCAAATGATTGTTAATTATGAAATAACAATAATCTTCACCATCACATATCAACATTTAAGCGTGCCGTGCCCAAAATGACTGTCGCGTAAACGGGGCTAAAGAGTAAGGACAAATTCATGATCTAAACTAAGCAAGCTATAGTATCCTCTGATATAAATAAATTGAGTCCAGTTTAAGTTTCGTCTGGTGATAGTTACATGGACCACTATATATAAACGTCGACCTCTGTGAGAACATGCATTCTACAATAAATAAAGCTATAAAGCGACACTTAGATTCAATTTCGTTGAATTTAGTATAGTTGCAGTGTGCTTGCCGTATTCATAAAAATGTTTATTAATAAGACAAAAGCATTGTCGATTTTGTTACTGCATCATGTGAAGATATGGCTATCTTCAACATTTATTCCGTACCTTATAAATTAAACAGAAAACATTGTTTTCAGCATATAAGCTTTTAATTAAAATTATATACAAAATAACATACTGGTACAAATTGGTTTCATCTGATAGAAACGTTTCTGCAAAATATGCATGGCTCGCGCTGCTCTATTAATAATTTTATTATTTATTTAAAAAAATCCTGGTTTCTGATTGACTAACAGCCGACTGTGAAATTGTCATATCAACTCAATGGCTAACCAAATACGGATTTTTCACATTCATGCTAGCAATGTGACGTCAAATAGTCAATACGAAAAAATTTTGGACGCGTTTCCGCCATATTACTATGACGAATAGAATCATGTTGACTCGCTGAAGCCATTGATATGACGCAACGACGGCTGCCGAAGGACTAGGGAATTGTTTTCTTCTCACAACTAATTAAATTCAAATGTTTGTTTTGCAATTTTTAAATAAATAATAAAACAATTATTGAATTCAGTTTTCGCACAATATGAAGAATTATCAAGCGCTCAGTTTGCCGTTATCAACATCAATTTTCGGCTTCAGTTGATAACGGCAAACTTCGGGCTTGATAATTCTATATATCGTGCTCAACCTCATTCAATAATTGTTAATTGATGAATGATGTATCATTCTCCAGTTTTGCGTACCTCGCATGGCTCGACTTTATGCAGACCCAAGATTATTCAAACTTTGAAACAATAACGATATTAAATTGACAGTTTCAACACTGCATATAGTAAGCCATTTTGTACTTTGCGTAAGAACTGATCTATAATTTACGAACTCCAGTTCCGCCTACCAGGCGCGGATCCAGACCGTGGCAAAAGTGGCTCGAGCCTCGGTCAGATTTTTTCCACCTAAGATTTTCCGGGGTTCACCTTTGTTGGATACTACCTTAGACTGCTTACGCATTTTTAAGAAGTATATATTAGTTATTTGAAATACAGCAAAATTGAGCAAATATAGGTCTATAGCAAACAATTTGAATAATATCTTTCGTAATTGTTCTCATATTACAGTAATATATATGGGTGATCGCTAGATAGTATACTTCAAAATAAGGTTTCCGTTTTTATAACGTAGAAAAAACTATCCTAACGCAAAACTAAACCCTAACCCTAATACTAACCCTCACCCTAACCCTAATCTAACCCTAACCTAAACCCTAACCTAACCCTAACTTATTTTAATTATTTTAAAAATTGATATAAAAATGTAAACCTTATTTTGAAGTATAATATCTAGCAATTGCCAATATATATGTGCTAAAAGCAGGAAAAACTTCCGAAATATATTCCTTGTTCAATAGTATAATTATCCAGTTAAACACTGAACTATAAAAACCGCCGAAAGTGTGCCGAATTGTGCCGAATATGTTCGGAAAACAATCGTAAATTCGAAGCTGCGATCACAGCCACAAAATGCCACGGTCAGCGTGCAAAAAATTGCGCAATTGTTACTAAATATAGTAACTTTCTGCCACGGTGTAGCGTTGCAAACCAATCACAGGGCAAGTTGTGGTCATGTGCGCCACGGTCTGCACGGTGGCTCTATTTTGATTGCGCAATACAAATGATCAACAATAAAGTTCGATACTTGTCGACTTGACGGGATAAAGAATAATACATCACAAGCTACATGGATGCTATCAGGATGGAAGCTTTTAAAAAAGTCGATGTTCTTAGCAAGCTCGTCGAAATCTTTCAACAAGCAAACCTAAGCGAACATATTTCAGGGGAATTATCGCTCTTGAGGCAACAATATGATGAATTTATCACTGAAGAAAGGCTGCGCCGTTGCATCTACTGGCGACATCGTGCTGCCAACGTGCGAATTTTCAAAACTGCAGTTCTCCAAGAGCCAAACTGAAAGATCTGGGCCTAATGTTCCTGTTAGGTAAGAATTTTTAATCGACTTATATTAAATTTGCATTTACGCTGGGGTCAGGGAATATAAATTTGTGCATGCAAATTTGTATGTATGTAAATTGTTGTTAGTGAAATAGTAATATGATCTCGAACACATGGCGGTTAATAAAATATAAATTGCATTTATCCGCTATGTAGTCGTGAAATATTAGTAAAAACTCTGTTTAAAACTGTTATCAGTATTTTGCTACAGTTTACGGCTACATTTCACCAAGCTTTAAATATAGCGCCTTAATATTTGTAGGTTGACCAGGGGTCGGTTGTTCTAAGCTAAGGCTAATCCTTGGTTAAAATTTAACCTAGTGTTTTTGTTTGTGTGTTTCTGCATGCCTGTTTACTTCGAAGCTTTGAAGAAAACTTTCATTCATCCAGACAAGATTTCTGAAGAAATATTTCTAAAATACTTTGGAACTGAGTCTAGTTCCTTCGATATCAGTGTAATCTAATAATCATGATATTTGCTGTGTTGGACTGTTGGTGTAATGTACTCAGGTGAATAAGATGCTTGTGTGATGTTACTCTGAGTGTATATCCACACCGGGCAGGCTTCAAAAATATGCCTGGTGGGATTCGAACCTACAACCTTTGGAATACTAGCCCAATGATCTTCCAAGGAATACTAGCCCAATGCTCTCCCAATGCCTTTGCCAAAGGTCATAGGTTCGAATCCCACCGTGGCCAGGCATATTTTTCAAGCCTGCCCGGTGTGGATATACACTCAGAGTATGCCAACTGAGCTATGCAGTCAGGTCGGTTTGAGTATGCAATACTTTGGAACTGAGTCTAGTTCCTTCGATATCAGTGTAATCTAATAATCATGATATTTGCTGTGTTGGACTGTTGGTGTAATGTACTCAGGTGAATAAGATGCTTGTGTGATGTTACTCTGAGTGTATATCCACACCGGGCAGGCTTCAAAAATATGCCTGGGATTCGAACCTACAACCTTTGGAATACTAGCCCAATGATCTTCCAAGGAATACTAGCCCAATGCTCTCCCAATGCCTTTGCCAAAGGTCATAGGTTCGAATCCCACCGTGGCCAGGCATATTTTTCAAGCCTGCCCGGTGTGGATATACACTCAGAGTAACATGACACAATTTGGATTCTTGCACTTCACTTGGTGGAATTAATATTAGAATGTTAGGGTTGGTAATCCAAGTGAGAATATATACATTTTAAGACCTAACCAAGAACGACTGCGAAAAATGCAGCACAGGGTCCTCTGATAGGAATCACAGGGCCGTAGGTTTATTTCCTACCAGAGGACCTTGTGCTGCATTATTTTGCAGTTGTTCCTGGTTAGGTCTTAAAATGTATATATTCTCACTTGGATTACTAACCCTAACATTCTAATAACATCACACAAGCATCTTATTCACAAGAGTACATTACACCAACACAGCAAATCTTTTTAACAACTGGCCCCTGGAGGGTGACTACCTCACAGGTGTTTGTTGTGGATGATTATTGATGTTGTTGTGGATGATGTCATCCTGATCCTAATCCTGACATTAAAACCTAATCCCAAATCTAAAACTGCAACAAAATCCCATGAGTTAGTCAAGGCCAGCTGTGAATTTGATGTCATCATGATGTTACTCAAATTACACAAAGACATTGTAGTATGGCTCAATTTCCATATTAATAATTCCAAAATTTAATCTCCAGTCCTTATCTTAAAACCAACTCTAGTTCTATTGGTTACCCTGACTAATTCTAGTAATTATCCTTTTGGCACAAAGTTATATGGAACGAGACCCATGATTATACAAGCAAAAGGAGGGAAAACATTTGGGAAAACAAATGGTTCCTTGCTATTTCTCAAATGGCAAGGTATAACATTTGTTCTCCAGATAATTTGAGCGAAGTTTGCAAAGTATAATCACATAATTACTGTGTGGTGCAAAGAAGTTGACATTCTGGTTAAAAGTTTCAATAGAATATTTACAAAATAATATAAAATAACCATCGATACTTAAATGCTTAAATTCTTTCAGTACTTCATTGTCTCTTTAATGCATGTTCTATTGCGTTAATCGGGAATGAGAGTTTGTCTGCTCACTTGAGATGCCTCACCAGTATTGAACTGTTTGAGAATGCCAAATACTATACTAACCATCCCCTCATTGAGTCCCAGCATAAAAACGTAATAGCGTTCACTACACTTACAAAATGCCTCTGCCATGTGTGTATCTGATGTAGCTCTTACTTTTTTCGACAATTGTAATGAAATGCAGCAGTTTTAGAAGAAGCAAAGGAAACTGCAAAAAATTACACATTCTCATCCATTGTGTGCATGTTTGCCTTGCCCACAGTAATTCAGTGTGCCATTCAGTCATTCTACCCACTCACCAATGATACTGTAGCGAAAGAAAATTGGGATTCCTTGGATTCAATTGTACAATACAATATATCTACGGGATTATCTTGATGGCAGTGCAATTGAATATGTCCATATCTTTCATTGTGCTGCGATGCCACCGTCTTATTTGGTTGATCGAAGAATTCTATCTACCAAAAATCATTTTGTTTCCTTGTGCAAACCAGTTAAAGCACTTCAGCCACGAGACCATTATTTTAAAGCACACCTTCCAACCTTATTGAAGTCTGCCTAAATCCTAAAGTTCCTCCTATAGTTTCTCCTAAAGTTTCTACTAAAGTTTTTTCTGCTCCTTCCTCTACACAAGTGACTACATTTACTAAAAAGCAGACGACTGGTCCAAAAAGAAAACAAATTAGCTTAGATCGGTGCGCTTCTTGTGAAACGAGCGTGCAACACACAAGAAACTGTAGACAGTGAAATCAAATTTCCCAGCACTAGTAAAGGAATTTCATCTGTAACTCCCAACACTGGTCCTACTTCAGAAAAATCTAACAGCAAAACACAACGAACTTCCACCAATTCGTGGCCAGATGATATCTACAACTACGTAAATCTGGTGTCCAGTCTTCCTGATTCGAAAAAGTACGAAATTCTGTGCAATCATTGCCATTGGAGACCTGGTTCTGATTTTTCTTTTCCTCCACGCGAAGATATTGGTAGATGTTTCCGGTTGGCATGGTTATCACGATTTCCATGGTTGGCTTACTCTGCTGTGGCAAACGGTGGTTTTTGCGTCACTTGTGTTCTTTTTGGCAGTGAAAGCACGCATAATGCAAGCGAGCTCCAACTATTGATGACCAGTGCTCTTCCTCCAAGTGCTTCTGCTGTCCAGAAACTATGTCAGCATGGTGAAAAATCCAATGTTCACGCAACGGCAACTTTCCGTGCTACACAGTTTAAGCGAATGATCGAGAATAAGACACTTGGTATCGATGCATGTGCAGCTGAAAAACCCACCCCGTAAAAGACCTGCGTTGCAACTAAAACGCCAAGATGATTGAGTTCGATGTACAACCCTAATTGGATATTTTTTGCTACGAAGAACCTGAAATACACAGGAACAGTACATGCGGTACAGAGTTGTGGTTTTATGTAAGTACAGTGATTTTGTAACATTCTAATGTTGTAACGTTGAAGAACATGGTATGTTGTTTAAATATTTGACTTATTTAGTGCGTTTCGTTATTTGCTCTCTAAAATATGGCGTAATTAATGACGAATTATATGATAGAATTCGATGCTCAGAACTCAGGAAATGGCATTTCCGGGTTCAAATTTCAAAAATTTTCCGGGGGGGGAATGCCCCCGGACCCCCCTAATTATAAACGGTTTTGGAGTGTGCCACGGTCACGGTTTGCCTACATCCCAGGTTTAGACCATTTTTTGATAGCAGATAGCCTGACTCAATGACAAATTTACTATCCTCTATTACATTTCATTTTTGTGAACTGGCAGCCAATCTTTCAAAGGAGCTTATGAGTTATCTAATATTGTCTATGCTCAACGATTTTCCATTACCGAGTGATTATTTCGAGTTTGGTTTCAATTCATCAATAGATACCATAGAAGAGGCAACTGATAACATATAAAGACGAGTTTTCGTACCAAAATTGTGTTCATATTTCAAAAAAATAAATTTGAAGAAATTACCGAATCTAGTTTAGTTTCTACACTAAACAATTATTATCCGCTCTCGATTTCTATGAGTCGACTATCGCTTCATATAAAATTAATCTCGAGCTCCGCATAATCCAATTGTTATATAATCAATAAGTTTACTGTTGTAGCTAGTTAGTTTCCACATCGCACAGCATATAATTCACGCGTCGAACATACTAAAATATTTCATTTTTTTCCCGCTTACAACAAACTAAGTTGAGGTAAACAGCGAAGAGAGAGAGATCGTTTGTTTACGAAATAGAAGACGAGTCCGAGTGCTTTATGCTGTGATAAACTACGAGAGAGATGTTGGGAGAACACAAGAGAAGTGTGTAAAAGACGAGTCGTAGTCGAACACTGTGTTTGATTTGTGTGTTTGAAGTATATGAATTAAGCTATTGTCAACAAAATGAGTCATTAAGCGTAATATTGCTTCATTATTGCTTTCTGTTAATGCTTTCAATACGTGTATATAGTTTGTAATTACCATACAGAGGGTTTGAGTGTTTGTAATAAATTATCATACAAGGGGTTTGAAGAAATATAAAGAAGACAAAGTACGTGATATACGTACGTCAATGCTCAATCGAGAAATGTTTTCTATTTTTCAGGTTTGTCGAATAATTTGTTGGCAAGCGTCGTTGATAAAGTGCACGATCGTATAAATTTGCACGAGACGAGTTCAAGTTTCATTACTTGTTGAAGATCTCTGAAGAACGGTTTGAACAGTGAAATCCAGAATACAGTTACCAAGATACAATCAATTAATATACTGCTTCATTTTCGTCCTAGTTCGATGGTATTGTAATTTTTATAGTTTCAAATGTTTAACTATACATATTATTATATGTTAGTGATGTTACTCTGAGTGTGCATCCACACCGTGGAAATTGAAAAGTTAGTTGGCCACACATCATATACACATGAGTACATAACACCAATATACATATTTTTGTTTAATTCCAAAAAGTGAGGTGTAAATATATTCATTCTACCACTTTTGTGGAAACTACGCAATGTTTCCCGTCATGTTAAATTTTGGGTAAATTACATCTTGGGGATGATAATTGTTTTGTTTAAAACTCCAGCTTTCCCAATTCAGAAAATTTCGGAGTCGGCAGTCGGGGGATTTTCGTGTTATACCCGTAGGTTGTTCACATACGTGAGGCTGGCCTGAGATTCAGCACGCGTCGGCGTAAACGCAGATTGGTTGCTGAACCTACCCCAACTCTCATGTTGGCCGGCATAACATTGCTAATTTCATTATAGCTGCTTCTTTTCAGGAACACTATAGTCATGTCTGATCAGTATGCCGTCGTCGGTTACGTTGAGTCGTCTATCCCTCCGGGAAATGCCCTAAAATTAGGCAAACAGGGAGAAGAAGACATGTGGGTTGCTATAGCGAAGACCGAGTGGGGTACAATTCCGGGAAAAGCTGATAAAGATGGTACTTGCTGGTATTTCTATTTTTGGAAAGAATATCGTACTTCTCAAGAATTCGCTTATGTGACATCCATACGTCCCACTAAACTCGTGAAAAGTGATTCACCGCCTCCATTAGCAGTTCTATCCGGATACCAGACTGGCGGGTCTGGATATCTCTACGCCGCAGTTGCAGAAACAGATTGGGGAACAATCCCCGGAAAAGCTAAAGGTGACACGTGCTGGTATCCGTATGGCAATACGGAACATAAAACCAAGAATTTCAGTTGGGTAGTCCTGGATGAATAGATATCCTTTTTAAACATGGACTTTGAGAAAAAATTATCAAGTTTAAGTTTTTGTATTCTTACGAGTATTTTCAAGGAAGTTCGCGCAACTTGTCCGCGTACTTCTTATTTTTGCTATAAGAAAACAGTTTTTAGATTTTAACTACAAAATAAAATTTACATTTTTATGTATACTATTTGACTCATTTTAGGAGTTAATGTGCTAGTGGTGTTATCTAAATGTCTTTTTGCCACATGTCTCTTGACCTGCAACTTCGTCTCAACATTTTTCAATCACTTCGGGAGTAGAGAAGTGTCGAGGTGACTGGGAAAAGGGTCCGAGTTCTGCGCGATACCAATTTTTGAGCAGGAATGGCGAATCTTCTCGCATTTAAACAACTTTAATTTTCTTTCTTTAAGGTAATCAATAGAAAAAAGATGAAATTGCATGCTGTCTTTTTCAATGACATTTAAAATATTTTATAAATTTTATTAAAAGTAATTATAAAGCGAACAATACATCAATATTTAAAATGCCAAACTTCGTTAACGTCGGCGCTTTTACTCCCCTCTTTTAAAAATTCTTTCGCCTTTATTTTCTTAAAAAGAGTTTGAAATTCACAAAATCTTGCAAAAATAAAATACATGTGCAAGAAATCATCAAATCAAGAAATGTTAGCTATTTCGCAATCGTCATGCAGTCGTTATAATGCAAATTTCAAATTTGACCAATCAGTGTTCGCTATTCATTGACGCCATATATTTGAGATCAGTGAGGATGACCACCCACTCAACAGCGTTAGTCACCCACTCAACAGCGTTAGTCACCCACGCACGCTATCATTGATGAACTTCTGATTTCGCTCTTTCGTTTTCCCGGGTGTAAATAGACGGGTGGAATTAATACCCTCGCCCCTGGCTTACGCCCGGAACGGTGCTCCGCGCCGTTGGCTCGGGGATAAAGTACGTATATTTCTCAACAATCTATTTTACAAAATCGAAAATACATATAATTCTACTGGACCAGATTGATTACCGCAATAAGGCTAAAATAGTTCGATACCGATTATCGGTCGATCACTAAGCTATTCCCGAGTCATATCACCCCCACCCCCCCCTTCCTCCCCCCACTCTCACGCCCTGCCCTATCCTCTAATAAATGAAACCCCCTTAAAAATAGAGAAATTGCAGTTTTGCTGTTACATGCAAGCATTCGAACCCATTTATGAATGAGTCTACCCTGGTTGCCAGAGGTTCTGTATCTTTCGCCTTATTCCCGCACGTATTTATTTTACGCGAGGCGAAGAGAACCTCTGGTGGCACGCGATACAAATCTCTCTTTGGTACAAAATTTGTACCAAGAACATGATTGGTTAGTTATAATTAACAGTCAAATGAAGTGATGTGATTGGCTAGACAAAAAAACCTGTTTATAAATCACAGAGAACATGATGTAAACAAAATACGGAAATAATACGAACGTATTAAATTTAAAATGCTTACTCAGTGTGGATTATTTGAGATTAGCTTAGTTTGTTCCGATTGTTCCACTATAAAAATATTTTCTGCGCTGGAGAGGACCTGCCATCGCGGCATGACTTGAGAGTCGACGGCATGACATGTTCACTCTATTACAGTAGTAATATTTGTAAAATATAAAGTGTTGGTCACTTGCTTATCGTTCAAGGTTTTAAATTTTGGTAATTCTTTGACTTTAATAGTTATATGGCAAGCATTTGTTTTGATGAATCGCGCAATTTGATTGGCCGCTGACGAGGCAGGATTTTCCCGTATTGGCCACGGGCAATACGCAATTTTTATTGCCCTGCGACGAGAGCCGAGTTTCAAACGGCAAAAAGAGTCTAAAAGTCTTTCAAACTATTCAAAACGAAGAAAAATAAACCTAAACTAAAGAAAAGGAGCACCTTCTGTGTTTAAAGAACTTTCTCAATATGTTTTTGTTAGCGAAAGTCGAAATTACAAGGTAAATTTTACAATGTTTATAACTATTAAACCAGTCAGGAATAGCTGGGTTTTGTCTTTGTGAAGAGCTGCAAATTTTATTTGCAGATAGCCGATGAATTTGACACCATCCTAAATAAAAACTACAACTAAATCAGCCACAGATTGATATTTTATTCCTGAAAATTTCTGTTTTTGTTCGATAAAAAGAGACATATTTATGAGATGAAGCGAATTAAAGAAGTACTTGTCCATACTGTTTATTAATTTTATTGTTGTCATATTTGTAATTGTCTTTGTCTTTGATTAAATGACGAAATACCTCGTTTTTTTCTTGAAATACTATCCAAACTGTGTTTGTATTCTACATAAAAAGTGCTGTGGAGTAGTTTTACTAACCAAGAGAACATTTTCTACAATTGTTCTTTTTTGCAAATGTTTCGAACTTTGTACTTTGCCCTCGCGTGACCTTTTTTTCATTTTTTACAAACGTACAATGCCATATAATAAAAAACTTACTGACCCTAACCGTTCGGGCAGTACGGGAAAATATCCAACCTCGGTCTTGCTGTATTGACCTCGCTATCGCTCGGTCTTGCT
This sequence comes from Paramuricea clavata, assembly GCA_902702795.2. NCBI lineage: Eukaryota > Metazoa > Cnidaria > Anthozoa > Malacalcyonacea > Plexauridae > Paramuricea > Paramuricea clavata. Next base: position 2,244 of record CACRXK020006409.1, on the reverse strand, counting down.
GTATTGATCTTGCTATCGCTAGGTCAATACAGCAAGACCTCGGTTGGATATTTTCCCGCACTGCCCTCACTCTCGGTCAGTAAGTTATTACTAGTTTACCCACAAGGTAGTGAATGCTGCCTTGTTATAGCATTGTTTCCAAATCTTTAGTATTTTAAAGAATAAGAGTAAGAAATATTTGTAATCACCATTCCCCAATTAACCAAAATTTTGATCTCAACAAGTCTAGAGAAAATTGCATCATCTAAACAAAAATTTCATCAGAACTTCGAAAGAGTATCACAAAATTAGTAATATTCCAAAGTTTCGTTGCAAAATGTTGTAAAATGCGGATAATATAGCTTTGCGAAGTTTGTAATTTTCAGTCATTTTGTAATTTGTATTACGCACAGATTACAAACGGGAAATGGTTACACTTTTCCAAAATTTTGATCTTAACTAGCCTAAACAAAAATTTCATCAGAACTTGAAAGAGTATCACAAAATTAGTAATATTCCAAAGTTTCGTTGCAAAATGTTGTAAAATGCGGATAATATAGCTTTGCGAAGTTTGTAATTTTCAGTCATTTTGTAATTTGTATTACGCACAGAAGTGGTAACCATCTCCCGTTTGTAATCTAAAATGACTGAAACTTGCAAAGTCTAGATTTGTTGAGTTCAAAATTTTGGTTAATCGGGGAATGGTCCGTTGGAATCATCCATAATTTATACACTTGAATGTGCCGTATGATAACTCGGCGCTCGAAGTTTCGTATCGAAAGAGGAACAGCCGAACAAGTACGATGGCTAACAAGAATGAGTGTACTTATCAACTTATCTAACGCGAGGAAAAGATCAAAATGGCAGGTATGGCTGTGATATCTAGTATATAAAATTGTATAGACAATTTGCCTACAAATACGGTGCACTGCTAGGTCAAAACCGCCCCGCTTCAATAATAATATGATTTAGACCAGGGGTTAAAGAGCAACGACAATGACATGCAGGTGACATTTAACGTGTGCGAGTGTGCGTCTCACTGTTTATCAAAGAAGGCAAAAATATATACAAGACAACCTCACATGTGGAATCTGTTCACTTACGCACTGCGTTGTGATGCAGTACAAGTACAAATACAAATGACAAAGCATTTTTAAAGTTAATATCGTATTTCAGCCGCGTTTATACTGCTTGGCGCGCATTCGCTGCGTTATATTAATTTATATACCTATGTTATATACACATATTTATTACTAATAAATCAACACTATATGATAGTATATAAGAACTCACAAAGTGCAGTCACCTTTTTATATAAATAAACCTTTTTAAAAGCATGTCATTCAGTCATTGTCATTGCAGACCAGAGGCAAAAAGCACAGCCACATAGGCCTACCAGATTTATTAAGCAATCGTGAGATTATATACATGGAAAGAATATGGAAATTATGTTAAAAGCACCCCGTATAATGACGAAAGCACCGCGTATAATGC
>CACRXK020006408.1:0-25307 GCA_902702795.2 Paramuricea clavata | reverse complement strand
AGTTGTGATCGCTAATTCCGATTGGAATTACATCCGAATATATAATTTTGTCAGGGAGTGAGGAGATACAGACATCCAATAAGGAGCTTGTGGTTTGAGTTACACGAGTAGGTTTAACGATTAATTGGGAAAGTTGATAGACATTCAAAAAGTCATTTAGTTTTTTGGATACCGAATTCAACGAATCTAACATATTGCAGTTTAAGTCACCAACCACAATAATTTCTTTACCTTCACTATCAAGTTCATCAATAAAGGATTCTATCATAGAAAAATACTGAGAGCTTGCACTAGGAGATCTATATATACTAGCAACAATGAATGGTTGACTGTTTGGTTTGTGAATTTCAACACAGACTGCTTCAAGAGTAGCAGGGATTGAATCATTTCGATTAAGATAGTTTAAATTACTTCTAATATATAGGCAAACCCGACCACCACCTTGCCTATTCCGATCAGTACGAATCAGGTCATAATTATGAACAGACATCAAACCATCAGACAACATATCGTCTTCCGCCGGGTCATTGTTGCTACTGCCTCACACAAGTTTACGCCTGATTTCTTAAACGATTTACATGCGAAAATACGCTCGAATCCATTTGCATCCACTCCTGAAGGGCCGCCGGAGCCCTTGGTTCGCAATGCTGTCTCGCGTATCATTTCGCAATCAATCTGCTGATATAACGATTGTGCACTTCCTCAAATGCCTTGAAAACCATCACCCCTGCTCTTTTGTCTTTGATCATTCTTTCTGGGTCCATCATCGGATGTATTTGGCGTAATAACATTCACATTTGAATTTCTTACCTCATTGGCACTGGTGTCTGTTCCTTCCACGCTAAGTAGGGAAACCTGTTTTTATTAACTCTCACCGAGGGGCCTTTAGGTTTATCATCGAACGAATCGTCAACAGTGATTACCGAAGATCTACTTGCATGCGAACTGTCCGTTGGATGTTTGGATTCAGCCTTCTTATTACTTCTGATTTCAGTCCAAGATCCTGTGGTTTCCCCCAGAACATTAACATCAACCTGGAGTAACTTAATGGCTGTCATTAGACTCATTTTGTCATTCTCTAAATCCTTAATTTTGGTATTCAAATCTGAGACAGTGCATAACAGATTGAGGTTTCTCTCAAGAAGCGAAGTATTTTCGAGGTTAAGTCGATTAATTTCACTCTTTAGCTCATCGCCAATAGCATCTGCTTCAAATATGGAGTGCATCGCATGAACGACTGCCTCACTTCCGCTCTTAAGACCTGCGCACACCTGTAGCGATCCACTGGCATCTATCACGTCGGGCTTAATCACTTTCATAACACATTTCCCGACAATCCTCCTGATAACTTCCCCGACGCCAATTGGACGAACAGCGCCCTCGCCTTTGTCAAGAGGTATAAGCCTGTTGGCTAATATAGGCTCGATAGTTCTCGGGTCAATGTATTCCGTACATAGCCGCCGGGTCATTGTTGCTACTGCCTCACACAAGTTTACGCCTGATTTCTTAAACGATTTACATGCGAAAATACGCTCGAATCCATTTGCATCCACTCCTGAAGGGCCGCCGGAGCCCTTGGTTCGCAATGCTGTCTCGCGTATCATTTCGCAATCAATCTGCTGATATAACGAATTGTGCACTTCCTCAAATGTCCCGAAGAGTAACGAACCAAGTTTGGCCTCTTGTGCCTCAGGGTGTTTCTCCTGAAGCTGTCTCGTCACGTCGTCAGTCAAAGGCAGCACTCCATCACAATAAGCCTCACTGAGATATCTCACAGCAGAATTGATCTGACCTTCCATGACCAACTTAGCGAATATCTTCGCTTTATTTGGAGGCTCCGTCCTTTTAGCCTTTGCTAGACGTTTTTGAATGGACCGGCCTTCAGGAAGTAAGCTCTCGACTTCTTCTTTCCATAGCGCTAGTCGTTTTTCTATGCACTCTTTGAATGGAAAGCAAAAAATCGTCAACTAAAACAGCTTCTTGCTAACTTTCGGCTTTATTTTGAACGTAAATGCAATGGAGCTTTGTTTCTGCCCGCGATTTTTTGGTCAGCGACGACAAATTTCCCACCTGTTTTTATCACATGTTTGATGACAGAGAGCTATACCTCGGCATAATTCTTGATCATAAAGTCTCACCAATGCCGATGCCAAAATGGTATATATCACAGTATTAGAAGGGCTTTTCACAGTTGTGAGAGCATGTTTAGAATTTACACACAGTTGGCAGGATCATACGATCTTGCTATTTTATAGCAATTCCACATCTGTACAAATGGTAAACCCGTTGGGTTTACGTATCATACAGGATGCACTTCAAAACTGACAACAGAAAGAATCTTCGGTCCGGAAGATTTTTTACAGCGAACTGAGCGAAGCGTGCTTTCGTTACCAGGCCTTGATGTCCACTGACTGAAATCTGATTCAACTTCTCGCTTGACTAATGTAACCCAACACTCATTGATATAGGGGAAGACGTCCCATAATAAATATGAAATATTTCAGGATTTCTTGTTGCAAATTTACTGAATTTTATCACCCGAAACTATAACACACAAGCAGTAATTTTCCAAACATAACAAGCGCACTCCTTTACCATCCCTCTCTAAGTACAATTTCAATTTAGCACCAGTAATCTGCGAGTCACGTGATAAGCTATGCCAGGGTCTTTCCTCCTAAAGAGGGATGAACCTGGGGACGAAGTTGACAACAATCAAGTTTTTGAATAGTGTAGCCGAACAATTCTAAATTTGCTGGCAAGGTTTTTGCAGTTTTATGCACGTTAGACTGCAAACTGGTTCTTTCCTATTACTTCAAGTATTATCCGGTATCCGGGCGGATGTTAGGGAGCTTAAGCAAACGACATTTTTGTCAACACGGAAGTCAGATTTCCAAGGTCCGGAGAGACTGGATTAAAAAACTGTGTTTATGTAAGTTTGTGGTAAGTAATATGACAAAGTCCGTGATCACAAAAGTGCCGCTTGCTTAAAGTTTACTTTCTTCAACTATCTGACATACTCGGTATTCGGTCGGATAGCAAAAAGCTCTATTGCCAGTCTTAGTGCCCGTCATTACGAAAGATCATGATTTGTTTTGGATTAAATAATTAAATGTATAAATCTATCTACGTTCAGTTTCATCTCTCTCCTAAATAGTCTGCCGTTGGATAACGGATGATGACTCAATGCAGAGAAGCAAAAAAACAGCGTTGTACCACATAAATTATAATTGATTTAGTTTGTTCCTAAACCTTTCCTCATTATACATTAGAATATTTTCTAAGCACGATGCAGGTTTATTTTTACTCTGACCCATAGCTCAGCTACGTCTTGACCAGCCTTGTTTTTCTTGATGTTCAATATCGATCTATCCATGCCCGTCCATCCGTCGTCCATCTTTCCGGCAATTTTGGGGCAAAATTTCCACTTCCCTAGCTAGCTAGAGCACGCCAATTTGTCAACTGTTTCTTTCCCTTACGTTAATGTTTTGATTGAATATTTTCATAATATGGATAAGACGAAAATCTCCATTTCTGCTCTATGCCGTACGTACATGGCTTTAGTACAATGTCGCGTCCGAGAGATTCCATGCACAGATTGTGACCGGAGAGTCGGATGAACTCGTCCTAGATAGAGTATTAATAAGAAAGAACGATTGGAGTTAAAGACATTCGAAAATGTCAGGGAAGTTGGGCTTCTCCCATCAAAATCCGGCTATGACTCGTTGTTTGAGTTTCTTAGCATTGTTCGACACGTGTATGAATGACGTTTAAATTGCGACTAGCCCCAAATATGTTTTTTTGTAGTTGTTATATTTGGCAGTTATTAACTAGAAAATATAAATCTGATATATCTATATATTAAAAATTCACATCTTGAACAACTTTTTCACAGTCGAAGTTTCTGGATATGAATAATGTCATTAGCTCAATCTTTTTGGGGGGGGGAGGGGTGGGTGGACAAAGGAAACTAATCTGCAATTCATCTAATTACATCGATCGTAAGGAAAGATGATCAAAATTAGAGACATACTGTACTGCATTTCTTCTTACAATAAACAATGAAAATGATGTACATACCAAATGTCGTACTTTGGACTAATCACAATAAAAATTGGGCCTTACGGTTAAAACTAGATTACCTTCCTGGTGTTAAAAACATACTAAAATATTTCTACAAAGAAATATGAATAACGGAAAATGTGTAAACGAGTTTACATTGCGCAAACATGCATGATTTGGTTTACATCCGACGTCAACTGAAATAGCGAATGGCGAGTTTAAGCCTTAATTAAGCGCACGGAATATTTTTGCAACGACTTAAAAATGAAAGGATGCGAGGATGGGCCATGTTTCGTTTCTATGAATTACAGAACTATTTCCAGAGAAACGTGAATAGCTAGAAGCTTTCCCACATTATTTGTTATACTTTTGAAGTAAATCGAAAAACTGTTTTGGAACAGGTTTGCGCTGGCTCCTTTGAAAACCTCCAATCCTCCGTTCTACCTATTCAGCTATGGAGTCAACCGGAATTCGAAGCGAGATTTTTATTTCGTTTAATTGCACGGAATATTTTCGCGATATTTCCAGTACGAATTCTATGGTGTTTCCAATTTTTTAAAAATTCAAATATGAGGAAGTTAAGTCTCGATAATACGGATTTTAAAAATGCTAAAACTGCACATTATATGCATAACCCCTACTCCACCTCTTCAATGTTGAATATTAGTATTAGCGAGACTTAACTTCGTCATATCTAATTGAGAATGTTCATATGCTCCTTGCCAAAAAAATGTGAGTAAGGTTCACATATTGTAACTTTATACTTACCCTTGTATGTTCCCATTTTTGTAAAGCATTTAAATCACGACATTTGTAGAACATGACTTTCATTCCAACTTGTGGTTTTATAATGCCTATACAGTAATCATTGTGCCAAAATTCCAACTCTTTTGTGTAGATGAAGAACTAAAATCCAGCAGAACAACTGTTAGATCGAACTTGCATGCAATAACTAAATTTAAAATTTCATATGAAATAGCACAATGTGATAATAAAGCTACTGTATAAAGATGACAAGACGAAAACGTTTAATCCGTCCTAATACACCGGTTCAGAAGGTACTAAGCAGAGTGAAATAAGTATAACTGGATAGCTATCTTCATGCACTGCTTATCTTTTTCTTGAAGCCCAGAGGTAGAGCGCTAGCGAAGGACTTTGGAAAGTCTAGAATAATTCATTGTTGAAGGATAAATGATTGTTGAAGGATTTTTGTAGATATACAGAACTTTATACATTTTTTGGAATTAGAGAACAACTGCCACAAATGCGTACATAGGCTTCACTATCATAGGTCCTGATCAACTGAGCTACAGAGTCCAGTTGGTTGTACGTTAATGAATATTATTACGGTGATTGCTAGATAACTAATTAATGATTTTTACAAACACAAAATATCACAGATAACGTTACATGTATACCAACAGAAATACCAATTATTTACAAGAACTGGTAGTTGTTCAAAACAACATGACCATTCAGGATATGTTCATTAGAGAGTTAAACAAGCGACGTTCTTGACAACACCACAGATGAAGTATATACCAGATGTGTAACCTAATAGGACTTCGTGTTCTCAAAATTACCTAGATGTACACGTCATTGTCCTGCACGCCATGATACTTGCTAGCAAAATTGCGTCCTGAAAATCACAAGCTTTTGGATTCTATTGCGGCTTTTTTTGGATCGAAATTTATGGATTAAACAATCAAGAGCATCATTTGTTGAATGTTTAAAGTTTTTGAAAGCAATAGAAGTTATAGTATAGGTATTGAAAGCTTTTTTGAAAGCAATGACGTATTGCCAAATGACGAATTATCACGGGAGCGACACTTGCTCGGAAGATGGCGACCATGGGACAACTTTTTTACTGAAGTTGCACATCAGTTCTTACTTAACCTATGACAACACATACGTCAGCCGTACATAATTTAACCGTTTATTATTGGCGTCAGCAATTCGTCATTGACATCAATGTATTGAATCACATAATGCAGTCTTGCTTTCCTGCTTTCGAACAAGAACGACTGTCGCCAAATATAGTGGCTCCATTTACTTCCGGGTCTACGTTCGTAAATCAAAAAGTAGCTTGTTTAAGCTCTTTGTTAATCATTTGTTACCACTAATATTCATAAGGCTTACTTGATTTCCGCCAAGTCCATGACATGTATACAGTCCGACTTTTCCTCCAATTTTGTTGTTTCCAAGTGAATCTATGCACATCCCATTGTACACATTACTCGCCTGGAAATTGGGAAAGTTCATAAAAAGAAAGATATGTAAAGGCGCAGTTATTTGGACTAATTTAAAAGTGCTAAATCATGCAATGCATTCAACTCTGTTTGTCTATACGTTTGTCTTATATGAAAATTTATGCGAATAATGACAAAATAAATTAGATTTTGCTTAAATTTGGTTTGGAAATACAAAACGTTTCTCTTGTTTCGCCGACAGAGAAAACTGAATATGAAATTTGCCCATGCATTGTACAATTTATGCGTAACTGAATTCTCTTGCTAAGGTAATGGCCCACCTTACATCTAGTTGTCATTTACTTAATTAATGTAATTAATGTAATTTACTAAATCATGGAAATAATTAAATGGTGATTAAGAAGCACTCAAACCTCTCCTCTTCCCAACGGATTTGGATCTGGAATGCGTAATTCCGGAATGACATTCTGGAGATACCATGAGAAACTATTGCATTGTAACCTCTTTCTTAGTTCCTGTCTCTCTACTACATCACCAGCGTCCAGAGAAAGGAAAGATTGAGACTTCATTGAATATACGAATGATTTATAATCATCTAACCAAACTTCAACTAGACGCTTGATGTTTTTCTCGGCCGTGCCCCTCCCTGTCATGTATGGCATAGTATCACGAAATACATGACCGACTTTTGAACAGGTTAAAATTTCTATCGTGCCACCACACATCCATATCTGCAATGTAAACGAACAGGATTTAGAGATTCTTGAATTTTATGTGTTGGAAATCGGGTATTGGATCACTAAATCATTAAATCCTCTGTTGGTACTATCGGCTTTTCTGATTGACTTATATATTAAGTTCTAAAACTGGATCCTGAATCCTACCATATTAAACATTTATTTCATAGAGAAAATCGTTGAATTGATTTGAATTACTTCATCCTACAGGATGAGGAATGATTGAATTCTAAGTTGAATAATTAAATCCTAAGATTGAATTATTGACAGCTAAGATTGAATTATGGAATTGCAAAATTGGTCATTGATTTGTGAGATTCAATCATTGATTCCTAAGATTGATTCAATGACTCCTAACATGAATAATTACACATCAAGTGTAGGATATTGATTCTGAAGATTAAATCATTGAACCTGAAGATTGAATTAGTGAGTCCTAAGTTGAATGATTGAATCCTAGATTCAATCACTAATTCCTAAGACTGAATAATACAGTATATTATATTCTAGTGGTTTGCAATTTTGAACAAAATGTTCACATTGTTGAAAATTGAATTTTCCAGGGTCATATTGATAAAATGAAAATCTCTATTTTCCTCCCATTTTAAGGTGCACGAATTTAAAACCGCTGACAATAATGACCAGATTATATAAATTCCCTACCCTGAAAGATAGTTCCAAGTTTTCACCTCCCCAATATGACATATTGGTATCATAAGAACCCAATTCATAAAAGAAACGTTTAGACATTGCAAATAAACCACCTGCCATAGTTGGAGATCTAGAAATATGGATATGATAGAAAAAGGTTATGGATCATTCCATTTAAAAGTACCAATGGCAGCTGACCTGGTATTATATTTTTTATGGGGGGATGGGAAGCGGGGGGGGGGGAATATTCAGCTAATTTGGATACGGAGTTTTTCGGCAGTTTTTGGTGTCATGTTTCTGCGCCAAAACGTTCAGGAATGCTGCGACGTTCCAACGCAACTGTGGAATCGCAAGAAAAAACCCAATTTTAAGCAAAGAGTGAGTGCGTAGTTCGTCGTAATGACAAAGACGCATAAATATATTTGACAATGGGCAAATTTTTAGTAATGTGAGCCTATAGTAACCATTTATTAAGAAGGTTGCCTATAATTATGCGTCATAATTGAAGAGATCTTCTCGTCAATAAATGTCAGCCTTCGTGGTCTAATGGATAAAGCGTCGGCCTCTAGATCTTAAGCCGAAGTTAGCAGCTTGTGTCCCGTAGTAGGTAAATTCGTTGAAGTTAATGTTTAGTTATGACACGAAAATGGATTCAACAACACATTTTTTTGAAAAGCGTAGCCCAACAATTTTAAATTTCCACCGATTATTACGCATTAAAAATAGTCGGAGGGAGGAAGACACAATTTCATAGATACAGAAATTAATTTAATTGAATGGGTACAAGGAGGTCATTATTATAATATCACGAACATTTGTTCGCCAATAACAAATTTGTGCAATGTTTTATCACTGTAAATCCTTTGTCAGTTATTAGGGATTATAAGGCAGAAAGGCTGTGCAGTTTGCAACTTATACGCCTGTATTCTAAAACCTTATTCAAACTCAAAGAGTGGAGGTTCAATCTTTAGTGTCAGTGCTGTTTTTAAATAGCTGGAGGGTTAGTGTTGTACCCTAATATGTGACTACTCACCCTCCAGCTATAAATTGAAAAACAGCACTGACACTCAAGAGAAGTCCAGATAGTTGCGTGTGAGCATGATGTGAGCTTTTAGAATACAAACGATAATCCTTTGTCGCCAAACGGAAAAGGCGTCGTCTTTCTAAGGCCTCGTTTGACATGAGACCTGGACGAAGTCAAACCGGAAAGGAAATTAAATTTGTCTACATTTTTATATGAGACCGGTACGAAAATCACAAAATTTTCAATTTATTCCGCTTGCCTGCAGGCGGCCCAGGCAATTTTCTTTTTTAGATGGCTTTTGATAGCATTTGCTTTTCCAATGTCAGAAATGTATTTGTGCTTACATTCATCCCTGTTTGAATTCATGCTGGTTTGAGGCCAGCAAACTTTAAATTGGACCAATCACAGTGTTCGCTATTCATGACAGTCCGCCATATTTTTTATATCAGTGAGGATGACCACGTGAGGATGACCACGCACAGTGAGCCACGCCCGCGATCATTGGTGAACTTTAGAATTCGCTAATGCTTTCGTTTCCCCGGGTGTAAATAGCCGGGGTAAATTAGTACCCTCGCACGGCGCTTTGCGCCGTCGGCTCGGGGATAATAGACAGATTTAGATCGAGGACGCGGACGTCAAAGACGACGTGAAAATGGCGTCAAAATGGCGTGGTATATCCATACATGGGTACAACACGCCATTTTCACGTCGTCTTTGACGTCCACGTCCTCAATCTAATCTGTCTATTACTGTGACCTAAACGAAATGGTACCGTTTGACTTCGTTCCGGTCTCACGTAAACTGGGCTTTAGTAGAAGAACTAGACGATTGCCTTCAGTCGAATCACATCGGAGGTAAATTCAATTCAATCAGGTATTACGACACCCAATTAAATTTGACAATGAGTAAATGATGTAACCTTTTGAAATGGGCACCAAGAATGCAAATTCATTATAATCGCACTTCCTTTCCAAGCCAGAAAGCTGAAAAAGAACGCCATGTAATGACAATCAATGTCAGGAAAATATATTTGACAGTAGGCAATTTTTTAAATTTTGTCAGCATAACCTTTATGAATGGCTGCTTTAAATAATGCTTCGCAAATCAGTAGAACGTTTCCAATTATTAGGGATAATAAGGCAGAGAACCTATATAATCGTTGTTTGCAGCGCAAGCCTTCGTGACCTAAAGGATAAGGTGTCGGCTTTCTAAGCCGAAGATTGCGGGTTCGAATCCCGTCGGAGGTAAATTCTGTTGTATGTAATGACAGATATATACGGATTTGACAATGACCCAAACTTTTGAACTGGGTGCCAAGGATGCAATTTATAATGACACTATCTATCTAAGCTAGCCGAAAAAGAAAGCCGAAAAGGAAAGAAAACTCAATCCATGATTCGAGACAAAAAAGCCGAGAAAAGTGCGAGTTCGATTTCTGTCGGACGCTAATTCCACGTAATGACAATGACTGCATCATAGATTTCTTATATACACTATAGATAGTGCATCTAATTATTCTGTAATTCAAAAATTGAAGCCATGATTGCAGCCTCAGGTCGTTCCCATGAAATGAGAAGATTCGTATGTTTTATATTTTTTAATCAGGGAACTTTTAAAAACATTAAGTTAACCCTATTCCAAATACATTATATCAAATACATGATGAAAGTTATTGTGGTTTTAAGCATTTATTACTAAGTCGCAACGACCAACATGGCCGCCATCTATTCAAATGGGGGTAACCGCTGGAATATTCTTGGCTTCAATTTTACTAAAAAAGATGCGCTATCTAGTGTATATAAGATATCTATGTACTGCATAGAAAATATATTTGACAATGCGCAACGTTTTAATTAATAAATAGTGTAAGCTTAATTAACCATTTTACTGATGTCTTCCTAGCTAGCTCTAATAATGCTCCATATAAATCAGAAATTCTAGCTGAACCATTAATATACGCCTTCGTGGCCCAATGGATAAGGCGTCGGCCTCCTAAGCCGAAGATTGCGGGTTCGAGTCCCGTCGGAGGTAAATTCTGTTGTATGTAATAACAGGTATATAGATTTGACAATGACCCAAATGCTTTTGAACTGGAATCATGCCAAGGATGCAAATTATAATGACACTATCTTTCTAAGCTAGCCGAAAAAGAAAGCCGAAAAGGAAAGAAAACTCAACCCAAAATATTGGAGACAAAAAAGCCGCGAAGAGTGCGAGTTCGATTTCTGTCGGACGCTAATTCCACGTAATGACAATGCTGCATGGAAAATATATTTGACAATAGGCAACGTTTTAGTTAATAAATAATGTAATCTTAATCATTTTGTTGATCGCTTTCTCTAATAATGCTCCATATAAATCAGAAAATCTACCTGAAACATTAAAATACGCCTTCGTGGCCTAATGGATAAGGCGTCGGCCTCCTAAGCCGAAGATTGCGGGTTCGAGTCCCGTCAGAGGTAGCATAATGGACACATAAACAGATTAATTTGGCATTGGCAAAATGTTTTAATAGCATGAGTCTCGTCGGAGGTAAATTTGTTAGGATACGAAAATAGATTCGACAATGAAATTTTCTAAACGGCGAATAAATACAAAAACGTTTGCTCAGCTTGCCCGTAAAGGCGCTGTGTGTGGAAAGTAAAACGGAGTCCGGGTCGGGGTTTGTTTTGTCTGACTTGGATTCTTTTTCTTAATTTTTTAAAATAATTTCTCCCCTCCTTTTCTAACTCTCAACAGGTTAGGGTCAAGGTTAGGAGTTAGGGTTGGAGAAGGGTTTGGGGTGATCGGTTTATTTATAAAAATTCAACTTTTACTATAGTCACTATATAACCGGCAGTTTACTAAATAAGCGGCTGCCGGCTGTATTGTCACATCGAATAATATATTCGTAAACTGTTTTTTTAGTTTTATCACTGTAAATTCCTTGTCGGTTATTGGGCATTATAAGGCAGAAAGACTACAGTATGCAGTTGCTTCGTGGCCTAACCGATAGGGCGTTGGCTTTTGTAAGCCGAAGATTGCGGGTTCGAATCCCGTTCGAGGTAAAATCAATTGTACTTAACCACACGTATTTAGCTTTGAAATGACGTACTTTTTGAAACCGGTGCCAAGGATTTAAACCATTATAATAACATTTCCTTTCCAAGCCAAAAAGCCGAAAGACGCCATGCATGCAAGAAGGAAAGAAAACTAAAGCCAAAAAAAAGAAAGCCGAAGAGAGGCGGTAAGAGTGCGAGTTCGATTCCTGTCGGAAGCTAATACGACGTAATGACAATGACAGGAAAATATACTTGACGATGAACAACTTTTTAAATAGTGTGAGCATAACCTTTTGAATGGTTCCTTTTAATAATGCATCGAAAATCAGTAGAATCCCTTCTATAGTTATCAGGAGTAATAAGGAAGAAAAACCACTGTTGCACTTCGTGGCCTAACGGATAAGGCGTCGGCTTTCTAAGCCGAAGATTGCGCGTTCGAGTCCCGTCAGAGGTAAATTCAAATGTGTTTAATGACATGCACGCATATCGATTTGACAATGGCCCAAACTTTAGAACTGGTAGGCCGCAAGGATCCTAATTATTATGATACTTTCTTTCGGCTAAGCCGAAAAAGAAAGCCGAAAAGCCAAAACAAGGAAGCGAAAAAAGCCGCGAAGAGTGTGAGTTCGATTCCTGTCCGATGACGCACAATGACAATTTGAAAATGCGCAACATTTTAGTTAAATAGTGTGAGCCCATAGTATGGCTTGCTGTAATAATTATGCATCGTAAAAAAGGAGATCTACCTGAACCATCATCGTAAGCCTTCGTGGCCTAATGGATAAGGCGTCGGCCTCCTAAGCCGAAGATTGCGGGTTCGAGTCCCGTCGAAGGTAACATACCGCCACATAAATAGATTTGACAATAGCAAAATGTTTTGATAGCGTGAGTGTGGTCTGAGGTAAATTTGTTGAAGTAAATGCTTCGTTGGGACACGAAAATAGATTCGACAACACAATTTTTTTGAATAAGGAATAAAATTAATGTAAAAACTTAGTTTGTTTTCGCCAGCCCTGTTTTTGCCGAGCTTGCAGTTAGCGTATACCGTAAAGGCGCTGCGTGCGGAAAGTAAAATGCAGTCCGGGTCGGGTTGTATTTTGTCTGACTTGGCATTTTGTTTCTTAATTTTTTAAAAAAATTCTTCCCCCGTCTTTTCTAATTCTCAAAAGTTAGGGTTAGGGTTAGGGAAGGGTTTGGCGTTGTGATCGGTTTATCTTATACAAATTCAACTTTAACTATAGTCACTATAAATAAGCGGCTTCCGGCTGTATAGTCACTAGAATATTTTTTGAATTTTGACAAGGCATCGGCTTTCTAAGCCGAAGATTGCAATTTCGAATTTCGCAGGAGGTAAATTCCAATTGGCAGTTATCTAAATTTCACAATATCTTGACGCTTTGAAGCGGGTGTCAAAGACGCAAATTCTCTATAATAACATTTCCTTTCCAAGTCAGAAAGCAAAAAAAAAACACCCCCGCCAAGAAGGAAAGAAAGCTATAGCCGAAGAAAGGCGAAAAGGTGGTGTAATAAGGCAGAAAAACCACAATTAATTGCAGTTTTCAGCGCAAGCCTTCGTGGCCTAACGGATAAGGCGTCGGCTTTCTAAGCCGAAGATTGGGGGTTCGAGTCCCGTCGGAGGTAAATTCAGTGTGTTTTATGATAGGCATATCGATTTGACAATGACCCAAACGCATAAGAACTGGTGGCCTGCAAGGATGCAAATTATTATGATTCTTTCTTTCGGCTAAGCCGAAAAAGAAAGCCGAAAAGCCAAAACAAGGAAGCAAAAAAAGCCGCGAAGAGTGTGAGTTCGATTCCTGTCGGATGACACACAATGACAGGAGAATATATTTGAGAATGCGCAACATTTTAGTTAAATATTGTGAGCCCATAGTATGGCTTCCGGTAATAATGCATCGTAAATAAGGAGATCTACCTGAACCCCCATTGCCGTAAGCCTTCGTGGCCTAATGGATAAGGCGTCGGCCTCCTAAGCCGAAGATTGCGGGTTCGAGTCCCGTCGGAGGTAACATAACGCCACATAAATAGATTTGACAATGGCAAAATGTTTTGATAGCGTGAGTGTGGTCTGAGGTGAATTTTTTGAAGTAAATGCTTCGTTGGGACACGGAAATAAATTCTACAACACAATTTTTTTGAATAAGGAATAAAATTAATTAATGTAAAAACTTAGTTTGTTTTCGCCAGTCCAGTTTTTGCCGAGCTTGCCGTTAGCGTATACCGTAAACGCGCTGTGTACAGAAAGTAAAATGCAGACCGCGTCGGGTTGTATTTTGTCTGACTTGGCATTTTGTTTCTTAATTTAAAAAAAATTCTTCCCCCGCCTTTTCTAATTCTCAAAAGGTTAGGGTTAGGGAAGGGTTTGGCGTTGTGATCGGTTTATCTTATACAAATTCAACTTTAACTATAGTCACTATAAATAAGCGGCTGCCTGCTGTATAGTCACTTCGGATAAATAATTCGTAGAATGTTTTTGAATTTTATCACTGTATTATTGGGGATTATAAGTCTGAAGGACTATGCCGGTTTGCAATGTATAAGCCTCCGTGGCCTAACGGATAAGGCGTCGGCTTTCTAAGCCGAAGAGTGCGGGTTCGAATCCCGCCGGAGGTAACATAAATATAAAATTTTTAATAGCGTGAGTCTGCATGGGTCGGTGTTAAATTTGTTGAAGTAAATGTTTTGTTAGGACAGGAAAATCGATTCGACAATACATTTTTTTTAATAAGGAATAAATATAAGAACTTAATTTGTTTTCGCCAGCCAAGCTTTTACCGAGCTTGCCGTTAGCGTATACCGTAAAGGCGCTATGTGCGGAAAGTAAAACGCAGTCCGGGTCGGGTTGTGTAAAAAATTTACAATATTTCCCCCTCCTTTTCTAATTCTCAAAAGGTTAGGGGTTAGTTTTAGAGAAGGGTTTAGGGTGATCGGTTATCTTATAAAAATTCAACTTTAACTATAGTTACTATATAGCCGGCAGTTTATTAAATGAGCGGCTGCCGGCTGTGTGTATATATAGTCACTTCAAATAATTAAGTTGTAGAATATGTTTTTCAGTTTTATAACTATAAAATCCTTACCTGTTATTGGCGATTATAAGACAGAAAGACTATGCAATGTATAAGCCTTTGTCGCCTAACGCGGACAAGGCGTCGGCTTTCTAAGCCGAAGATTGCAATTTCGAATCACGTAGGAGGTAAATTCCAATAGCACAATATCTTGACGCTTTGAAGCGGGTGTCAAAGATGCAAATTCTCTATAATAACATTTCCTTTCTGTCTAAATCAGAAAGCAAAAAAAAAAAAAAAAGGAAAGAAAGCCAAAGCCGAAGAAAGGCGGGAGGAATGCGAGTTCGATTCCTGTCGGAGGCTAATTCGACGTAATGACAATGACACGGAAATATATTTTTCAAGTTCTTGAAGCTTTTTCAGAAAGTCATTATGCAATGTGACGTCATCGCGAAGTCATTTGGATATCAAAAACTGTTATCTCAAGAACGACGCAAGTTAAGATAGTTTGACGGCAAAGTATATGTTGTGTGGTCAATTTGATTGTTTTCCGAATGCAATGATGGAAAAATGGTACGAAATTTCGTTTCATAAGCTTCAAGTAAAATATTATGAAACCTTACATTTTGGAATCCTTGCCAATTATTTTGGATTATAAAGACGGATTACAAGGCAGCACAACTATCCAACGTTTTAGCGCAAGATATAGGCTAAAGGCTTTGTGTGCTACAGGATAAGGCGCCGGGCTTAAACGGCTTTGTTAGCCAAACATCGTCTTTTTCTAAGGCGGGGAATCTATCTGGACAACCAATGTAAGCCTTCGTGGCCTAATGGATAAGGCGTCGGCCTCCTAAGCCGACGATTGCGGGTTCGAGTCCCGTCGGAGGTAACATAACGACATATAAATAGATTTGACAATGGCAAAATATTTTAATAGCGTGAGTCCGGTCGGAGGTAAATTCGTTGAAGTAAATTATTGAAGTTTTATGACAGCTATGTAGATTTGACAATAACGTAACCTTTTGAAATGGGTGACAAGGATGGAGATTCCTTATACTAATATTTCCTTTCTAAGCTAGAAAGCCGAAAAAACGCCAAAGAAGAAAAAAACCAAAGCCAAAAAAGAAAGCCTGGAAGAGTGCGAGTCCGATTCGTCTGGTGGGAAAATACATTTGAAAATAGGCAACTTTTTAAATAGTCTTTTGAATGGGCTTTACTAATTAATGCATCGTAAATCAGTAGAATATTTTCCAGTATTAGGGATAATGAGGCAGAAGAACTATTATTACGCATTTCAACGCAAGTTTTCGTAGCCTAAAGGATAAGGCGTCGGCTTTCTAAGCCGAAGATTGCGTGTTTCTAAACCGAAGTAGAATGCCGAGAAGGAAAGATAACTCAACCCAAAACAAAGGAAGCCAAGAAAGTTGCGAAGTGTGCTCTCTGAGGCGAAAGCCTGTTTTCCACTTCAACCGTATCATAACGTACCGTGGCATTTTCTTTTGTGTCGAAGTCATTAGTTCCACACTACGGGTCAGGAAACAAAGAAATACGCTACGTTTCGGTACGATACAATTGAAGTGGAAAATGACAATAACAGGAGCTTTTCAAGATTCTTAAAAAAAAGTTTAATTTAAAAAGTTAAAAAAGCAAAAAAAAAGTTTAAAAAGAAAAAAAATGTTTAAAAAGTTAGATTTTCAAAAAAGTTTTAGAAAGTTAGATTAGGGTTTATAGGGGTTAGAGATTCGGGTTCGGGTTAGGGTTAGTGTTAGGGGTTAGGTGCCGCAAATTTATCATAATAATAATAATATTGAATAATAATAATAATAATAATAATAATACTGATAAATTCAGACGTATTTATTAACAACTTACTCATATAGTAAGTTCAAAGGTGGAGCTCATGCTGAACCATTCTACGGAAGGCTTCGTATTATAATGCATCGTAAATCAGAAAATCTACCTGAACCATCAATGTAAGCCTTCGTGGCCTAATGGATAAGGTGTCGGCCTCCTAAGCCGAAGATTGCGGGTTCGAGTCCCGTCGGAGGTACATGAGAGTACACAAGAACTGCCATGCATGGCAGTATGCAAGCACTGCCAGGCGCTCCTCTTCGCGATTGCCTGCCTGCCTAAATACTTCATGCATGTGTTATAATTATTTAAAGCGCCTGGGTACCGAGGCGGTTAATTTTCTATAGTAACACGAGAAAAGGCTCGCCAATAATAAATTCGTATAATGTTTTGGACTTTTTCCTAAATAGAATCCCCAAATTTCGTTGCTATAACTGATAAGGGGGATGTCGGTTTTCTAAACCGAAGATTGCGTATTCGAGTCCCGCCGAAGGTAAGGTAAATTCGTTGTACATTCCATTTTTTGATTTTGTGGGCACAACTGCACACTTTACTTTTTTTAAGCTGAAGATTGCATGTTCGAATCAAGTCGGAAGGACACGAAGCTCAAGATCGACATGACAATGGCCAAATTTTAGAATAGTGTGAGCCCAACGTTGTATAATCGCTATACTTTTAAATTTTTAATTAGCAGCCAAACAACTTTAAAGTGCCTATATCATGGTTTTGGAGTTTGCATATCTCGAAAGTTTAGGGTATTTTAAGACACTTTGCAATTTATTTTGTTATTCAAAATTTCATCTTGATGGATTTGTTAGCTTTTAAAGTTACCTGACATGACGTCAAAAGGAGAATTGCAAATCAGTTTTCCTTTGTATTATTGCTACAAAATTCTCCTTTTGACGTTATGTCCGGTAACTTTAAGAGCTAATAAATCCATCAAGATGAAATTTTTCAACAACAAAATATATTGCAAAGTGTCTTAATTAAAATACCCTAAACTTTCTAGATATGCAAACTCCAAAACCATGATATAGGCACTTTAAATGGCCGCCCCTATTATTCTGCGTTACAAAACGTCGGAGGTAAGGAGGCAAGCTGATTCATGCCTAGGTGAACGACTGTGATGAAAATGAAAATGAGGATGTAAATTTATTATAGTAACATGAACATTGCTTTGCCAATAATAAATTCGTAAAATATTTTGAAGTTTATGAAGTTGAGCCCAACATTTTATGGATTACAAGGAAGCACAACCATTCTACGTTTCATAGCGCAAGGCTTTGTAAAGCCCTGATCCACGAGCGCTTTTTGTCAGCGAAATGCGAAATATTTCGCCTGTTTCTTTTGAATTGCGACCACTCGAATAAATTATTTCTACTTGATTGCTCACAATTCAAAAGAAACAGGCGAAATATTTCACATTTCGCTGACAAAAAGCGCTCGTGGAATCAGGCCTTAAGCTAGAGGTTTCGTGCGCTAGAGGTTTCGTGCGCTAGAGGATAAGGCGCCAGGTTTTTAAGCCGAAGATGGCCTTCTGAACTCATTCTCAAGGCGAATTCTCCCCTTAGACTCACGGATAAATTAATTTAATATAGTAACATGAACTCGACAACATTCTTACGTCATTGCAGAATCCCTGGCAATTATTGGGAAATATAAGGAAGTAGAACTATTGTAACTTCCAATGTAAGCCTTCGTGGCCTAACGGATATGGCGTCGTCTTTCGAAGCCGAAGACTGCGGGTTCGAGTCCCCGTCGAAGGTATGGAACGAAAATAGAAGTGACAAATTTTTGAATGGTGCAGCCCAACCATCAAGGGTATAAGGAGACAAATTCGATAGATACGAACGTAAACGATAGATTTAGAGGAGATAAATTTATTATAGGCCTAGTAACACGACTCTATATAGTATTCGTAGAATGTTTTGGAAGTTTATCATTGGAATATGACAATTTTTAGGCAATATAAAGTAGTAGAAATATTCTTGCTTCCAATGTAAGCCTCCGTAGCCTAACAGATAAGGCGTCGGCTTTCTAAGCCGAAGATTGCGGGTTCGAGTCCCGTCGGAGGTAAATTCGCCGCATAAGGACACGAAAACAGAATATAAAGAACAAGAACGAGGCCAAGAAAGCTTAGGGAAATGTGCATAACGTCAACCACATCAGCTGTGCTGTCCAAAGTGGTCTATATACTGCCTATATTTTGAAAGCTTACATTTTGGAATCCTTGCCAATCATTTTGGATGATTATAAAGACGGATTACAAGGCAGCACAACTATCCAACGTTTTAGCGCAAGGTATAGGCTAAAGGCTTCATGTGCTACACGATAAGGCGCCGGCTTAAACGGCTTTGTTAGCTAAACATCTTCTTTTTCTAAGGCGGGGAATCTATCTGGGCCGTCATTGTAAGCCTTCGTGGCCTAATGAATAAGGCGTCGGCCTCTTAAGCCGAAGATTGCGGGTTCGAGTCCCGTCGGAGGTAACATAACAACACATGAATAGATTTGACAATGGCAAAATCTTTTAATAGCGTGAGATAAATTCTTTAAATAAATCTTTTAATCTTTTAAACGCCAAAGAAGAAAAAGAACTAAAGCAAAAAAAGAGAGCCTGGAAGAGTGCGGGTTAGATTCGTGTCGTGAGAAAATGCATTTGATAATAGGCAACTTTTTAAATAGTGTTTTGAGTGGACTTTAAATAATGCATCGTAAATCAGTAGAATATTTTCTAGTATTAGGGATGATAAGGCAGAATAATTATAATTACGGATTTCAACGCAAGCTTTCGTGGCCTAAAGGATAAGGCGTCGGCTTTCTAAGAGTGCATGTGCCAGCACATTTCGAGCACAGTGCCGTTGTTGAGTACTGTGCCCAATTTCTTTTGGAAGCGTTGTGTTAAAAACTAGGCGCCGAAACAATTCACGGGCACCCAGTCTGAACGCAGTCTAAGCCAAAGATTGCGGTTACCTCCCGTTGGAGGTAAATTCCATTGCATTTCCACACCATGGAAATAATAGACCTAGAATGCGTGCTCCTATCTTTTCTCAGTAAAAATTTTATCTCCACAAAATGGCGGATTTATAAGGGCATTTTAGCTGGTCCCAGACTTCTGCGGCAAGGAATTTCGCGCGGTTGCAGGGAGCGCGAATTGTTTTTTTCAACAAATTTGCAAAAACAATTATATCGAGACATAAAGTGTAAAAAAATGTTATGTAAAGAAAAAAAAAACATTCCCGTGGTTTTTTTTACGAAAAACAATAGTTCTGAACAGAATATATACAGAAATCGTCGTTTAAAAATACGTTTTCAACGTTGTGGTGCAAGCCAAAACATAACACTAAAAATCAAGACAAACTCAACAGGTAGGGCCTATGTTCTAAAAATATTTCTAAAAAACTGTTTTATAATATAAATTGAGTTCAATAATCTTTTTAAACTTACACAATTACTTTTTATATTTTTCTACGTTGCTTGGGCTTGAGGGAACGCTTTTAAAACCATATAGTTTTTGACGACTATATAGGCGATTTAATACAGTTTTTCGAAAACTAAAATTTTTTGTTTGAAAAACATGAAAACACTTCGTTTAGACTTGAAGAAAAACGAAACCCAACACAGAATAAACTATCATTTCGTAAATTCAAAAGATATTAGCAAAACAGTTACGTTCAGAGCAAATGTTTTATGAGTAAATTATATTTACGCGAAACTACTTTGTTTTTACAAGGCTGCACGATTTTCACCGTTTTTGCCAGAAACTGCACATTTGCTTTGAGCTTTAAATTAAATAACTCAATATTTCAAAATCGATCCCCAAACTACAAATTAGATAGCAAGACAAAACTTTTGACGATGAAAACTTAGTTTTAGCTTTGTTTTAATCCTTGTAGTTTGCACTCCTGCTCAAATTCAACATGGCGGATTTATAAGGGCATTTTTGTTTTCAATTTGACACCGGTCACGTGACCAAGCACGCATTGTAGGTCTAATATTTCTTTGAATGACGCGCACATAGATTGAACAATGGCGTAACCTTTTGAAATGGGTGTCAAGGATACAAATTCACTATAATAACATTTTTTCGCGAAAAAGGACGCCAAAAAGGAAGAAAAAAAACTAAAGCCACAAAAAGAAAGCAGGGAAGGGTACAAGTTCGATTCTCAGCCCCTCTAGAAATTTTGCAGAACTTTCTATAGTCCAGTATTACGGTTACGGTTCGGGTTGGGGTTTCGGTTAGTGTTAGGGGTTGGGTGCCGCGAATTTATCATAATGATCAAATCGGACGTGTTTAACAATTTACTCATTTAGTAAATTCAAAGGTGGAGCTCATGCTGAACCATGCTGGTGAGGGCTTCCTACAATAACGCATCGTAAATCAGAAAATCTACCTAAACCATCAATGTAAGCCTTCGTGGCCTAATGGATAAGGCGTCGGCCTCCTAAGCCGAAGATTGCGGGTTCGAGTCCAGTCGGAGGTGCATGGGAGTACGCAAGAACTGACATGGCAGTATACAAGCACTGTCAGGCGCTCTCCTTCGCAAGTTGCCTGCCTGCCTAAATACTACAAGTATTATAATTATTTAAACGCCTGGGTACCGAGGCGGTTAATTTTATAAAGTAACACGAGAAAAGGTTCGCCAATAATAAATTCGTATAATGTTTTGGACTTTTGCCATAATAGAATCCCCAAGATTTCGTGGCTAACTGATAAGGGGAATGTCGGCTTTTTAAACCGAAGATTGCGTATTCGAGTCCCGTCGAAGGTAAGGTAAATTCGCTGTATACATTCCATTTTTTGATTTTGTGGGTGCATCTGTACACTTTACATTATTTTAAGCAGAAGATTGCGTGTTCGAGTCAAGTCGGAAGGACACGAACCGCAAGATCGACATGACAATGGCCAAATTTTAGAATAGTGTGAGCCCAACCTCGTTCCCAGGGCTTCAGTGTGAGGACGAGGCGAGACACGAGGAAGCCCTGGTCCGGGCCGGTCACTTTTGCATTCTGATTGGCTAACACCATATTGTCTAAAAATAACTGAACTTGACGGTTGACAATAACAAATTACAATACAATTCAACATTTGTATTTTTATGATTCTTGTGTGTACGAGTATGATTTGCAAAATAATCTTTGAAAGTAAGACGTTTTCCCGACTGCACGATTTACTTTCGCCTCGGCCGGTTACAAAACTCAAAAGCCGTGTCGAAGTGAGCTGTGATGTTTCCTGACAAAACAAGAAATGTCTACTATTATTTAAGTTTTCCTTGTACAGTATTTATTAGTGCAGATGTCTGATGAAATACTACGCGTATTGCATTGTAGTAATATTTTAATTTACAATATTCTGTACTGACAAATAAAAGCAAGACAAACAATTAAATGAAACTACTAAATTAATTTAGGCCCTGTTTACTTAATAGCTCTACGCCTAGGCCGATGTAGTCTACAAGATTCGCACGCCACCCAGTTTTTCAGTTTCAGAATACGCCGAATACTTGAAAATTGCGACTATACGACAAAATAAAACAAAAATTGTGAAGGGGATAAAATTTGTAGGCAAGCATTGCTCCTGAACGGCAAGTGTTGGTGTCCGGCGAAACAAGCGAACCGTATATTCCTGTACAGCGTAAACAGGTTACGCGAGGTTTTATATTTGTGTTTATTTAATATATTGAACTAAGTCAGATCTATAAGAGCATATTTAAACTAAATATTAATTATAACAATAGCCATATTGTTCAAGACGAGAGAAAGGAAATTTCGTGTGAATCACCACTTGCATGGAGACGCCTAGATGCAGCTTGGATGCAGAGCTTTGCCTGTAGTTGAAAATCTCCAGAAATATCGGTATATCTTAGAAAACATAGCCGGGATCTTCATAGATTTTAGCTGATTCGTGTCAAACTTCGCTCTACACATAAATAATATCGATTGAGAAGTCTTTTGGCTATTCATTTGTTTCGAAGACTTGTATATTTCATTAAAGAATATCTCGCCCAGAGCTGCCACTCTCAATAGCCTATTTTCACCTAAGGCTAGTACTAAAATCCCCTACTTTTCCCTACAAGTCAATGTGTAATTTTCCCCTACATTTCCCTACGTTCCCCTACAAATATCGCATTTCCCCTGTAATCCTGAATTATCATCTACGATACAGATGTTTCCGGTTTTTAATATAGACACTAGAATTTCCTTAGAAAAGGAAATTTCTATGAAAATGGAAGCACTGTCGTGGAGACCGGAGACGTGGAGTTATTATATCACATATTCCAGTGCTTCCACATTCAATTCAAATCTAAATTTCTAGTTGTTTCCATGAAAAATCCTGATTATCCTGCAGTTCAATAGTGCTAGTTCCATTCTGTAATTCATAATACCATAAACAGACACACAATTTTTTTTTCAATTCAAACCGTGAAGAAATCCCCTACGCTCCCCTACAGATTACCTTTTCTCCCCGTAGGTATTCCCCACTCCCTACAAGATGTCATAATCCCCTACTGTAGGGGAATCCCCCTACGAGTGGCAGCAGTGATCTCGCCACTCCTTGACGAGTAGCTGTCAAATACTGCCATTTTTTGACGTCACGTGACCGGCCCGGACCAAGGCTTCCTCGTGTCTCGCCTCGTCCTCACACTGAAGCCCTGGGAACGAGGTTGGTGTGAGCCCAACGTTGTATAATCGCTAAACTTTTAAATTTTTAATTATATGCAGCCAAACAACTTCAAATGGGTTATGCGTTACAAAACGTCGGAGGTAAGGACGCAAGCTGATCTTTGCCTAGGAGAACGACTGTAATGCAAATGAGGAGGTAAATTTATTATAATAACACGAACATTGCTTTGCCAATAATAAATTCGTAAAATATTTTGAAGTTTATTGAATTCTTGCCAATAATCATAGCCAGGTCAGTAAATATATGAACTATTGCATGTCGCAATGTGGGGATAAGGCGTCGGCATTCTAAATCGAAGGTTGTGAGTTCGAGTCCCGTCGGAGGTAAATTCACTGCATGTCCCTAATGACACGTCAGTAGATTTGAGAATGGACACATTTTTGTAGTGCTAGCCCAACATTTTATGGATTACAAGGAAGCACAACTATTCTACGGTCCATAGCGCAAGGCTTCGTAAGCTAAAGGTTTCGTGCGCTAGAGGATAAGGCGCCAGGTTTTTAAGCCGAACATCGCCTTCTGACCTCATTCTCAAGGCGAATTCTCCCCTTAGACTCGCGGATAAATTAATTTATTATATAGCGTGAACTCGATGACATTCTTACGTCATTGCAGAATCCCTCGCAATTATTGGGGATTATAAGGAAGTAGAACTATTGGAACTTCCTATGTAAGCCTTCGTGGCCTAACGGATAAGGCGTCGACTTTATAAGCCGAAGACTGCGGGTTCGAGTCCCGTCAAACGTAAGGAACGAACTGTGGAATTGACACATTTTAGAATGGTGCAGCCCGACCATTTGAAATATCCGCCTATTATATTATGCGTCATATACACCATCAGGAGTATAAGGAGACAAATTCATATAGATACGGAGGTAAACTCATATAGTCTAGTACCTGTATATGAGTTTGTATGCGTTTCATTTAGGAATAATAAAATGCTAATCTCAACTGTTTTAGGTTAAATTGACCATGGCGGTCAACATGGCATATGTGCCAAAACCTGAATCCGGGACGAAAGTCCTGAAAATGACCCCGCCCTGAAATGGCAGTGTCGACATAGCTCTAACTTCCGAAAAGGAAAAGCGATAGCCTTTCTGAAGTGCTTATAGTGTTTAGAAGGGTTGCTTTAGGGGTGGTCATTGGAAGAAAAATTTGTCTAAGTATAATATTTTACCAGAAAATGACTATGCACCACCCCAGGTAAATTGCTGATTATGCACAAAATAACTAATATGCCTGGCAGAAATTAAATATTCTTATTTCCTAAAAAAAATTATCATGGGGTGAAAAACTATGCTTAATTTAATATAAATATTGTTGATTTCATAAGGATCGTCATTGTTTTCTTTAAATATAATACATTTTATTTCACTTACCCCCCACGAAAACACGATTTCAGCCATATTTTGCCGTCTTGTTTGCTTTTTATCGCCGAATCTGGCAAATATTATCCAGTTGTCGCACTTTTACATAGTCATAAATGGTTGAAGAAGATTTCAAAGAAGGTTTCAGCAAGTTTTGAAACAGTGCAGTGTATTTTATCTTCGATGTTGTGTCATTCGATATTTCGTGAAATATGGCGCCATTGCAATGCCTCTGCCCGATAAATGCCACTTCTTCGTCTTCATATGTATTTAGATTACAGTATCCAGAAGCAATTCATTGTTAAATAGTCCCAATCGAAAAATTGATAACATTAATTGCACTTGAACAGAGAAAACCTCCCATAACACTTGTCGAGTAACAATTCAAAAGAAGTAATTTATAAGTCACGCGCAAGTTCGCAAAAAATCCTCGTGGGCTACATGACAGGGGGGGGGGGGATGAATATTTTCACGAAAAGTTTGTTTGCCACCACAGCAACCCAACTAAATACATTATATTTATTGAATGCTTATGATTGATGATAAAAATACGCAAATATTTATTGTTTTTATCATCAATCATAAAATACAATAAATATAGTGTGTTTAGTTAGGTTGCTGTGGTGGCGAACATACGTTTCGTGAAAATATTTACCCCC